>JAOTAV010062078.1:0-14602 GCA_026546445.1 Cyclargus thomasi | reverse complement strand
GAAAAACTTTTTGCTCCGTCGGCGGGATTCGAACCCGCGACCCCCGGCGTAAGCTACCAACGCGCTTACCAACTGAGTCACAGAGGTCGTCAAATCTGATTATTATTACTAAACTTAAAGTATAAGGGACTACTGCAAAGTAAACTCCAAAGCATTTGCTTGACAGCTCGCTCGCAAAATGCGGTTCTGTGAACGCGATATTGATTAATTTTATCGGACTCAAAGGATTTTCCACATGTGATTCCCCGGTCTCTCAGTTTTTCACTTACAAGCTATATGCAATATTGTGTATATTATGTTTATTATTTATAGGTTTTGATTTATTTTAGAACAAACTTTCAGTTTCATCTTCCATAGCAACAGTTTTGCAGATGATCTAAACTGTTCGCTAATAAGTACCATTAGGTTTAGGTTTCCGGTTTCGAACAATTGGCCGCTCCTTGAGCTGTTACTAGACGGAACTATGAGCTGCTTCTTAATACATCTGCTACTGAATCTTCGTTTATGTAGCTTAACATAAGTTAACTGTACATATAAATGTACAGTTTACACTTACCTATCCATAATTTTCTGCATCTAGTAATTTTCTGAATTGTAACAAGCACTTATTAGTGCTACTGCTTATCTGCGGTTGTTTCACAAGTAGCTATTACAGTTGGCTTGTGTTTACTTTTGTCATTAAAGATTCTAAATCTAGAACAAATCGACTAAAGCCCAATTCAAATCAAGGAACTGAAAACGAATCAATAAGTTTCTCTATCACTACTAATTAAACAAGCCGTCTAATTTGTTTAATCTCTGTTAACAAGTAACAGGAAATCTGTACTGAGATGTGCGCTCAGAGCTATTTTGCCTCCGATGGGATCTTATTACGTCCACATAAGAGCTAATTCTAATGAAATGAGTATATTTCTACGGAGTATTACAGTACGGAGATATTATAGTTAACGCGGAGCCAGCACATCGTCACGACGTTGGGGGCGTGGTCGGCGTCACGTCGCGTCGGCGCCGCGTCCACCCGTCCTAGATCGCACCCTTGTGTCGGTCCGTTTAGATTATTTCCTTTAAAAGAAGCTTTGTGCCGATGAAATAAGAATTTTTTATAAAAACTGGGAGGTTAAATCGTACACAATCATTTAAAACTTTAGATGATTAACAAATATCGGCAGTTTGCGTAAAACTCTTAGAATTCCAAAACTGAGATTTAAACAAATCATTATCTAGGTGTATAAGGGATAGGACACTGCATCAGGGTTTTTGCATTTCTGATCACGCTTCACGTTATCATCATTCATCATGCTCAAGTATTATACGGCGATAAAAATGAAGCCGCCTCGATAAAATGTTAAGAAATTTTTGAATTAACGCAACTTAATTGTTGAAATAATTATGAATATTCGAATGCAATTTGCATTATGTTTGCAAGTGTACGTAACACTTATGTGCTTATTTATGTAAAATATTATGTAAAGTTAAGACACACGTGTCCAATATCGATCCACTATTGCAGGGTGGAACTCACTAATTTCAGTCAGCACTCATTGTTCCAACCCCTAACATAAGGGAGCTCTGATAACCCTGCGAAGTTGGGATGAATTAAATGTATGGAATGAAAATGTCACTAAATCAACTAGGATTTTCCATTACGTTTTATTTCTTTCTGACTTTGATAACTTTTGTGTATTCTCCCGCGGTTTATTTAATAGACGAATCTTTAAATTTAAATACCCTTTATAGTAAAAAGATTCATGCAGACTATTACTCTATAGGTACTGTTCAAAAGTCGCTTGATAAGTACAAAACCTACATTAGGACAATAGCAATAACTACTATTATGGATCTTTTTATTATGAAGGGGAAAAATGTATTGAGTTTGTTGATGTGTTTAGATTTGATATAAAAATAAAATAGAAATCGATACGACAATGATCAGCGCGTCGAACAGCGCGAGATGTTCGGTAAAATTCCTCATACGATATCCACTCTCGAACGCATGTTTCGCACCTTGATCTAAATTCTTGCGACATTGTTATAGATGCGATGTGTTTTGCTGCTTTTACACGACTGTTTAGTCTATACTAGTTATTAAATGACATTGATAAATTAAACTCATTGGAATATTAGGAAATAGTGACCTTTTCGCAATGAATTTTATTCGTATTGTAATTTGTTATGTTTTAGGTTACTTCTTCAGTAGTGCAAAAGTTGAGAGTGACGAAATACGGTTAGATCACGAAAGCGACATTTTGTAAATCAAAATGCCGCTTGCAACATGAGAGGAAAATGTAAGTTTTTAGTAAAAGTAATCTCAGCGAATGTAGACAATGAGGTAGCCGTCAATGAGAAAGAATACCTTTTACTTCCCATTGTTTCCGAAGGTACTAAAAAGTCATATTCGCATCAAACGCGATCTGAAATTCTCGTAGAAAACGGTATCGAAAGGACTGTCGAGAATTTTTCTGTCCACTTTGACCGTTTTAATGTAGCATTTAGTCACGTCGAAAGTGTGCTGGACAATAATGTTACGCAAGCGATCACGTGATTCGCCAGTGGTAAAGCAAGTGTAGCTATAGGTGTATCGACGGAACTCCTATCGCGTTGGGTAACCAGTGGAAAGAGCTTCGTTAGTTACGTAGAGGTTTCGATACAGCCTCGCGACGTAAGGCCGTGGTTGGCAGTCACGTCGGTGAGAGGCGCTAGCCGACGGAAGGTCGCGAGCAGAGATCGCAAAGAGAACGGCACTATAATGAATCCTTACGAGACACGCCCGAATTTTTACGCAACGCGCCGATAATTTTTTCTGGTTTAAATAATATTGCTAAAATTACTCGTTCGCAACGTGTCATCGTTATCTTAGGAAGTGATAACGAAATATTTTCCAGGCAGTAGGGCTTTATCTTATCAGCAAGACACGAAAAACAATTAACGCGAGAATAGTTCATTAACCGCATAGAAATATTTTTAATTTATTTTAAGTGATTGTAATTATAATTAACACAATTTGCTCGGTACTCCGTTAGTATTAAACTGTAGAGTCTGTAGAGTACTAATTAATATATAATTAAAATAATCATTTTTATCACACGATCGATCCTTTATTTCGCATTAATAAATGACACTGGTTGTCATAAAGTCATGAATCCAAAGACTGATGTAACTCCGCCGCGTCCGAGTCCACTATATCGTCCATTAGAAAGTCGGCAAATATGCAAATAGTATCGTAGAAACCTCACAAATAACTGGCCACTCACTCCGCCTTTAAATGTCTCTGCGATGAAAGTCGAATGCTGTTAAAAATGTAGATACAGCTCACGGATATCACCAAATTCATCTGATTTCTTTTCGCAACCAGTAGAAAACTTTTTACATAAGACACCTGTGGCTGATGATACCGTTGCTTAAGGGGGTCGAATGCTTTGAATGCCACAGTTGCATTTTTACGAAATTATTGCCAAAATATCAATTTACATACGTACGATGTAAATTGATTGTTGATGATTTTTTTATAGATTACAAAGTGAAAGTTTTAGGTTATGCAATTATTGCACAATCGATATTCTATTATTTATTAAAGTACTCCAGAAAGTGTTAATCAATTGATAAGGACGGACTCGCTTGCTGTATGAATGGTCAAGCATTTTTGCAGTAACAAAGGAGGCTATAGAACTTAACGACAAAGGTGATTTTTTGTTCATTGAATTGCTGGCTCTAATGAAAAAAAAATATTTTCAGAAAATGCTGAAATTTGGAAATCTTACTTTGTCAGTAATAACGGTTATTCCATTTTTATTTAGAGCTGCCAACAATGAGGAAAATGAAGATACGTCAAGAAATACACGAGTCTTTGTTTGAAATATTTAGTTTGAGTTAATAGAATCTTTTTCTAGGTATACAATATAACAGTTACACTTACGAATTCTTAAAGGTGTAAAAAAAATAAGATAATAACAGGCCGGTAACCAATTAACATGGGCGATCACAGCCCAGCTGCGTGGATTTCCCGCTACGATGCGTGTTAAGAACTATTTATCGTTCGCTGCTGACGTGGGATAGCATTGAAACGAAGCTAGCGACGAACAATATGAACCTTGCGGCGATCAATTTAAAGGTGATATTTCACCGAACGACCCGTCCACCTCCACGGCGTTACGTCAATAAGATACAACACGTTAACTGGCTCGGTTGGGGCGTGCGACCGCCTGTTTGCGTCCGGGTCTGTCGCGATGAATGTATTATAGAGCACCTCTCGAAATTTCCTACAGTGTTGCCGATTTGAACGCGAATCCTAAAGTTAATGTCGAAGTGGCGAGATAAAATAGACTTTATATTAGAATTTTATTATTCTCGGTTGAGCTAACCGAACCGGTTCGGTCGGCCTCTCACTTTGCAACTCCGTGTACCGCTTATTGCTCGCTGAGAAATTAGGTAACCAACAAAGGCACGGTGGCTGCGTACGCCGAGCTAAATACATTAATGCCTTATATAAATTTGAAAATGAAGTAGTCGTGGTCTATAGCGAATTACATAATGTTATACTGCAAAGCTGAGAATATGTGGTCAATTAAAACGTACGAATTGAATGTAATGCAAACACGAGTACGAGTTAGTAGTAGTGCCTTGAAAAAAACATGATGGATTTCCTCGTATTTTCCGGTCCACTCGAGGTACAGAATCAAACGACCTTCGCTAAAAGACAAACAATGAACGGCAACCTTGACATGCTAAATATTGTACAGCTGATGCATTGCACCCATTACCTACAAATAGATTATCGCATCATATGGGCTGCTATTTTAGTGAAAAACCTGTAAATAAAGCAGAAAAACACAAAAATGACAATGAAAATGCAAGTGATGTGAGGGGCGAGACGGCTGTGCACCGAATGCCGAAGTGTTCCATCGCGACGCGCTCTTTATATCGGCCGAGGCGGTATCGCAGAGAAAGCCGCGCGCCGCGCTCCCCCGCGCGGCTTAACGCCCGACTCGTGGCGGGTTTTTTCCTCGTCAGCCACACACACTAATTAAATACAATATACCTCACCTTGGGTTCATCGGGGGCGAAGCGTCTCTTTATCATCTAATGTTACTAGTTTGATACGGTTTAATCTGTCAGAAACTCTGGAGCATTCTTTGTGCTGGAAAAGTCGCGCGTTTGTTTACATCGAAGACGTGTTTGGTTTCCTCGACACAAATATAAAGGTGGAAATGTTGACAAAGAACAACAAAAACATGAGCACAATTTTCCCTCTCGATTTGCATACAAGTATCTCAAAATTTTCCAACTACATCATTGCGCTACTAGTCATCGTGATTTTCAGTATTTGCAAGCGAGGATCTATTCCTCAGCAAGATTTTAAAATATTTTGCAATTATGTTACCATTAGGCCTTATCGAATTATTGCTTAAACAATCTGTGTAATGCAGCACACTTTTTAATAGGTTAATTGCCTGGCATTGTGGTGCTGGCAGACATTGTCAACCGCGACCTTAAAGTGGCACTGGGCCACGCATGTAGGTGGCTGCGTCATCAAACGATGCGCGGACGATTGACGGCACCTTACCTTATCTACATTCGATAGTATATTTTGTATGTGACATTACACTGACATTTTTCACACTGTCTCCGACTAATCTGCGCACAACAATAACAATTTTAGAGGTGACATCGATATCTTTAAAACAGAAACAATAAATAAACGAACTACAGGTCAAACCTAAGGTTAACGCGCTGAAGTTATTCTAGTGTGCAATTCATAAACACGAACGAGCTGCAGCAAAAACCTGTACATATTTGAAGGGTCATAGCGTGGCTCGTTAAATGGTTGCCCCCATAAGAATCTGTAGAACCATAGATTACAATGGCCCGTGCGAGAGAAGAGTGCAGGCGCTTCACTAACAGTAAAATATAGCCCTAGGTTATAATTATGATGATTAGAATTGTATATTACGTTCTCGAGTTTTTCATTGAACATCGCGTGTGTGTACAGTAGATGGTGAAACGGTACGATGATCGGGCAGTTACTTGTATCGCGACGTTGCCATTCCTGGCGATGAAAGTCGTTACTCACTGTGCCCCTGTAGCGCATTACGTGCACCTCACACGTATACCACCCATATCTCCATATCCTAACCAGCAACAACGCCATATATGGTCTTAAGCGTTTCTCATGGGTTTCATAATCTGCCTCACCTCACTTTTAAGTTTTTATATACCCTTGAAAGCTATATTTCCTTCTGCATCTGTTCTAGAATCTTCTCACAATCTTTGATATGTTTTTAAAATTAAAAATTGTGTTTACACTTTACTTCGTTTAGTGACATTTTAGGTAACGTTCCAAGTTTGTTAATTTTGTTTACGCGTCCTCTATACGTTTTGTTAAATGTAGAATATAGCTGTATAGAATGTAACTCTAGCAACGTTTAAAAATACTACGGCCACGCTATTATATCTGCGTCGTCCCACTAAAGATCAGTTTCTACCTGAACGCGAATTATTTATGGAGGACGATTTTGAAGCGGCAAACTCGATAGAAATAGATAGTTTTAACGAATTCAATAGTTTTTGTTTCGATGAACATTTAATTTGAATAACAAACGATACTTAGATTTTCTCAAACGATAAGAATAATTAATTTGGTTCTTTATAATCAAAATTATCTCTTCCTATAAAATATTTTTTCTATTTCCATGAAATTATAAATATATATTTCTTAAGGATTTTTTAATGCATCTACAATTTACTTTACTGATTCACTACTTCATGGTATGCCAAAATTGAAAATGGAGTGCATATTTATTGGTTTCATGTTTTACTACCTGCTGTTGTCCTGCATATAAAAAAATGTGATGTATAGGTACCTACATATACCGTATTAAAATTTCTGAAATGAGGTTAATAAAATCATTAAATATATTATGCTCCACACATTACACTACGGTGACCTCAAATTTTATTTCTAACGCTATGCGTGATATATCTAACAGCATATTAAACGAGTCTGTTAAAATTGTACGGCACCTAACTTTACAGCTCTACCACGATAAAAATATTAACGCTTACATAAAAACGCAAAAAGATATGCTTGCATAGCCAATGCGCACTTTGTGCCATAATTTCATTTGGGTTCAATCCACTTTTGCCAATTCGTACTAGTTGTTTCCGTTGCAAATTAGATCTCATCGTCTAAGCAATTGTCTAATTGTTTTGACACGTTCCGTGTTCACTCCTTATTAGTGAAATCTATTGTATGGAAAATTTTATCGTTGTTTTAGTCATCTGACTTAGTATTAAGATCTTTTAAAACAATCTGAAACAAACTCAAAATCATAGGCTAACTAGATTTTGCAAGGTACAAAGATACTTCCTATAAGTGCCTTAAAAACTATGGAATATCGACAACTTATCTGACAAATTAAGTATGGAATATCTCTCAAATAAGTTGAGGATAGCCCATTCGAAACCTCGGTGTGAATCTAAAAGTGGTGAAACAGCTTCTTAGTCTTTTGTCACTTATATCAGATAAGGAGACTCATCTGTTGCATTGCAAATTAGACTTACATCTCCGGCATACTTGTGTGAATCCATGCGTTTATCATTTGCATGTAGAACTTCCACACATATGCTCGCATCTTTATGTTGAACGTGATATATTATTGCCATAAAGATAGCATGTGTATAACAATATTACTGATACATATATTATTTATGGTCTTGATAACAAAACCTCGTTTGCCAAGTGTGGGTTAAACTCTCGGTGTAGTTTTTGAGGGAATTATTTATGTAATATTTGCTCGCTAGCTGCGTTGGTATGACACATCAAATTAGTACCTTTTCGACATGTTTTGCTCTACTATATAAGTATAGACTGTAAGCTGTGGTTTTTTCGTTTAGTTTTGTAACATCGAAAGTAAGAATTTTAAAACGAAATTTTTTAATTTTAAAAGTAACAGTAGTATTACATATTTTGCAATTTGTTTGATTATTGATTTTTAATTTTGTTCTTCTCTCTTTTCAGAAAATTTCCATCCCGGCGCCGATCAGTAACAATGGAGAGTCTACATTTCATTTTAGCATTAGTAGTAATGCAGAAATGGAAGGACCACAGGTAATAAATGAATAATGCGAATGAATTTTGTGACCAATTTTGGCCATACATGAGCTCTTCATCCGTACGTCTCTCGATGAGTCATTAAATGCAATAAGCATTACTCTTGGACCTAAAATACAATTTGAATAATATGTTGTCGCACAGTCGAAAAACATAAGGCAATTCCTTTTAATTGGACATAAACAATCAATATAATATGCGACTTTTAGATAAGAACTCTTATGACATAAGCATAAGCGATGTAACAAGATTAACCCTTTTGTTCCTTCATCGTCTAAATCTTGTAAATAAACTTATTTTAGTACACGTATTTACGTAAATAAACAGAAAGTATCAGTGTGTGTTACGCAACTCGAGACAATTAAACGTTATGCAAACAGAACACCTACAGTAAATATATTCTGAAGGCATTTAAAATTTGACAATGCGCAATCGCGGCAAGGTTTAAACTGTAAATTTAATTTGAATACAAACATAATATTTACCTACTCTGGAGCTGCCATAAGAACACAATTGTGTAAACAATTTTTTAATGCGTCCATTAGATTAGGTTAGATGACGACAAATATTAGACGTTGGTAGACTTTTTGATTTGCATTAATTGTTTCTTCAGCAACGTCATCTTTTCATGAACCATTACGTAAATGACTCATATCTCAATCACCTTTTCCATTAATGTAACAGTATCCCTACTAGTGTATTGTCTTCAGTCAATGTTTCATAAATTTTTTTTCACACACGGATGCAAAAGCACATTACACTGCCTTCTAGAATCTTCAAGATCTTTCTTGTAACATTACGTGTTCTTATCCTCGCTAGCTTAAAGTTTTAGGGCCTGTTTCACCGCTTCCTGATAAAGTTTCTGTTAGGCTATACAAAACTTTTTTTACAAATTCTCCATATAACTGTCAAATAAAATTGTAGATATATAGAAGATTATCTGTAACAAGTAGCGTAAGCAACAAGTACATTTAATTTTTTATATTCAAGAATCAATAAATTCCTCGTATTCTTAATCACTATTACCTCAACCATAATTTAGAAGTAAAACACTTGGTATACTAATTTTTTTTAAATAATGTTTTATGGAATTTCCATGGCAAATTCATACTCCAAGAACGATTCTCCATTATACCATCGACGTTTACATTAGTGTGGGTTAGTAGGTCGCGGAACTGTCTCCATCGTAACTTTCTGACTAAATTGTTGTATGTTTATTGATTTCTTATCATTATCACTTTTATAACAGTGTTTTTTATGTTCCACGTCTATCTTCTTTCCTAAACCTCGCTTTAAACATTATGGTAGAAATGCCAAATCTTGCGCTGCTATAGTTCTTAGATCCCAGATTTAATTATTATTATTATTATAGCTTTGGATGATCTTAATAATATTTTCCACCTCTAACAGTTGCTAGAATCTTCAAAGTATTTGTGTCAATAAGACCATCATAGAGTACAGGAAGTTGGAAGAATCTTACAAGTATTTATACTTTCACCGAGACATTAACGTATTGCTAAGCTCTTTCCAATTAATTTTAGCGTTGAAATTAGGCAATGCCTAACGACTTAATGATGCTTCGTAATTACCGGCAACTATTTTAGTAATTTCGTTGTAGTTTTCAAAGGTTTACAATTCTCATCCATCTATTGACCGATGAAACAATTATAAACGATGACAATAACCTAGAATGTCTTTGGAAATTGGACGTGAGATATGTTGTTGTTTCAACTATGCGACTGCAAATGAATAAACTTTGTCGAATGCCTACCTACAAAACTTCAAACAACGACTTATAATTGAGACAGGTATATTACTTGCTCAAATTTTATGAAATCCTACATAAATATATTTTATCCTTGAGAGTTCGCTGGCGTTTATTGTGATTGGACACGTATTTATAATAAGGCATGTTTTAATTGTACATCGGCTTCTGTGATTAGGTAAAAAATGTAAAAGTCCATTGTGGAATGTTTAGTATGAGTAATTAGAGTTGGAATGGGGTAATTGCGCTTGAAGAAATCAGAGTTGAGTGTAGCGAGGGCTTTTACCTCGCAGGTATCCTAGGTCAAAAACACACAGCCTATGTTAACTATATTATAGCAATAATACGCCTAGATAATGCGGCCTTGCACGAGAAAATACTGCAATATTTACTCTTTGTTCGTCTCGTTTATTTTTGCTAAAATTTTTCTAAATTGATGGAATAGTATTCCGGCCTATTCAATGCAAATATGTCACATGCAATTAATCTTTTGTAGATGACATTAAATTATCCTATAGTTTGGAATGTAAAGTCTTATATCATTCGTTAGTATTATTGATGTAAATAAAAGAGAGAGCATCTGACTGATTTGAGGGTAAAGTTCTGGGAAGGAATACATACATCTATTACTCGAAACGACCGATCTAATCGCAGACATTAGTGTTAAGGTACCTTACATATTGCGAATTCTCATTTCCAACAAGACGCGTATGCGTGATATATGTTCTCAAAGAGGTTTAAAAATTATTCCCCAACCATATACTTTTCGTATGGGCGGTAGTATCAGATCAGCTAATTCTAGTCCTCGTTTTGAGCAGTCCATCATAATGGTTGGATTCTGGACTGCCGCTTCCTATAAGAAAAAGGGTAAAGATTTCCTAAAAGTTAAATTGTAAAGACCCTTGCCGTTAGAAGTAACAGATTCTAGCCCATGAATGTCTGAAAAGTTGTCTAATCAGATGTCAATGGTTGCAGGGTTCGTTCGAATGCGTCCGGAATGGTGGTCAACGGCGTCTCGAGGCGTGCGGGCCGCTTACGCGGCGTATGCGCGTGCAGGCCAACGACGACTCGTACGAGGCGACCAAGGACCGCATGTCGCGGACGATAGCGGCGGAGCAGAGCAAATGGTAATTGTAAAATCCACAAGTCACTGGATCACTGAACACATTCAGCCGCACTATATGGGAGCGCACGTCTGTGCTCGTGAAGCGTCATATCATAACTGACCAGCTTGACAGATAAACTACCCTCACTACAGCTGTAGTTGTATGACAGTATTATAATGTATCTTTAGTACACTTACACTACAAGTAATGATGATAAGTGATGAAAGATGAAGATGGTGTTTGGCATAAATATAAATGGTGCCACCATGTCAAAATTGCGAGGGAAATAGTTAACTTCGTAGGTTCAAAAGGATTTTAAGGATGGGTAATGCTAATGAGCCTGCCGTGCACCAGTAGATAGTAATATGATGACAATCGCGCATTGCATTCGCTCTAGTGGTGATAACTCTGAACTGCAATGACTTAAATGTGAAACAATGTAACCAGGATTTTCTGTTCTGTCTATTAAACCTAAATAAGTTATTTTGCCCATGATTAATGATAGCAATAACATGTGATTTTAATGGCTGATTTAGTGATATAGTCTAAAATTATGAAATGAATGAAATACAGCCTTGTTTTTGATTCACACGGTAGCGGTTTTGTGTGCGAGTAGCACACTTAATTTTTTCGCGTGCGTTTTACCGTTGACGACTGGACGTATGCATGTTTGAGTCGAGCCTCAGCCTTGCGGATATGTAAATTTCTTACAATAGTTGCGAGGATTCGACAACTTCCTAGTTAGATAATCGCAATCGCGGGTTCTTTCAGCACTCGCGTCATCAAGCCGAATCAGACGGACATTGGGAGGAGGGTGAAAGTCCGATCGGCTTACCCTCACGCCCTAAACCCGGTCGAGCGAATGGAGAGGCCGGAGCGACCGGAGAGACCGGAAAGACCGGAGAGGCCGGAGAGACCTGAGAGACCCGAGCGACCTGAGAGGGTCGACCGACCTGATCGACCCGAGAAGTTGGACAGGGTCGAGAGGGTTGACCGGGTGGAACGACCCGCGCCGACGAGGCCCGTACCCCCAGCGCCTCATCTGTCCCAGCAGCAACAGAATCACCCACAACCAAACCCCCATCAGCCGCAGCGGCCTCCACCCAACCCAGACTTAAGCAGGCGACCTATAAAGTGAGTAGCCTTGGGGTTTTTTTTGCGTCGATTTGAGTAAAATTAGAGCATTGTGGCGATTTTATTGCAGGGCTTAGTAAAATAAGGCTAGCAGCAACATTTCAATTATTATTGTACTTTAATTTAATGGGGATATTGACATACATTTTTTAAAAAATGTTAACTCTTGAGTGTGTTTAACTTGTTACACAAATGACAACATTTCATAATATCATATAACATTATAATATGTCGTTTAAACACGGTCATATAATTATTCGCAACTTGCGTCCGGAAACACTACGAATCGTCGCTAAATTAAATCGTTAAACGAAGAACAACATTAAGATAATTCTGTTAAAGGTATACTTGAACTTATTAACAAACCAAATGTTGTTTCGTAAACCAGTTAGTTTTGCAAATCATTTGAATTGCGTCTCACGTGCGTATGTCGGAAACATCTCATTTCGTCATGAAGTTTTATCACACGATAATGACTGTGATAAATTAACTTTATAATAGAGGTTGACGTTTTAGTGGCTCGATAACAATACACATATTATGTGTGACATAAAAATCATAATTTCGTACAATAATATCATGTCAAACCGACTTTGATATTTTGCGGTGCCACGCAGGAAGTTTGACCGAAATTGATGTGAAAACAACATTTAATCAGCGCTATAATGTGCTTTTATGTAATGTTATCTGTACCTTTCATACAGACCTTGTATAAACCCTCTAGAATAATCTATTGCCAGACGTAAAAATTAAGGCATGAGTTGAAGAATTTTCCCTCGTCGAGCTTGATATATCTAGTTATACATAAAATACACATTTAATTTTAATACTTTTTCCGGTTCTAAAGCCTTTATTTGGGCAATATACGAGAATTTTCTAAATGTTAGTTATCTGCTTCTTCTACATCATGCCTTCTGTGTGAATTAACAAGACGACGCTCGCAACTTAGCATAAATTTGTTTATCGCATCGAAATTGTTCATTTTTCGCAAAAGTATTACAATATGAAATATTATATTTCAACTAAGCCGACCGACGAATTCTTGTATTTTAAATATTTGGACAGCTATTAGTACTGACTCCATAAATTTGAGGTTTTGACGGACAAATATGTAAATGACAATTACGCTTTCCATTATTGGTTTTGTAATACGATACTTACATGGCGATTAGCTGCAAACTGACTCACGCCTCCAAGGTTGTGCAAAAATGCTTAACCTCAGACGATGAAAAACTGGCAAACGAGGTTGGTATAATAGGAAAATCGGAAATAATTAGATTATAACCTCTTTTCCGTGGATTTTAATAATTAATATTTAAAAGTAGATAGAATTAATGTTCATTTATGATGCATGGAATTATCCACACTCTATATATTAAATATGCGAAATTACGCCTGTCCGTCAGGTAATAAACCTGTTTCTCTCTATATCGAAATTTGATTTAAATCAGGTTCAATCACCTGATTTGACTCAAATTTTGATATAGAGAGAGATCATAGATATAGATGACTATGATATGATATAGAGACTGAGTCTCGATATAGGACACAAAATAAAAATGTATGTTTGAAAAAGATTTTGTTTTTTTTTTATTTGACAGTCTCGAAACAGTAGATCATGATATATTGAACAAGAAAGTAATTTTGAGCGACAAACGTGATTGACTTTCACAAATGAGCTCTGAAAACACTTTCAAGGTACCATTAGGTTATTGTTCGTTGGCGGCTGTTTGAAGCTAATTTACACAAGATAAATACTCGTTTAAAGGCCGCTAGTTTTCCACTTGAATTACTATGTTAAAATAACGCAAGTGTTGCTAAAATATCCTCTACTACGTAGGTAATAAAGCACACCGCTAATGACGGCTAATTTGACGTCTTGCTAAATTTCTATAATTTAATAAAATACGACCCTTGAAAAATAATAAAATAAGAAATATTATGTTTGATACGAGCTGTGCCCCGCGCTAACCTATGTGTTAATTCAGAATACAAGCTAAGTCCATGCCAAATATTATCAAAATCGGTCTTGCAGTTCAAGTGTAAAGAAGTATTAAACATACACACAAACTTACAAATATTTGCATTTATAATATTAGTAGGATTACATACCTATCAAACATAATATGGTAGTTATTATTGAAATACACACAGGGTTAACATTTTAAATAATTAAATATATGAAATGTAAAAGTAAAAGATAAAAACATGTAAACAAACAAAAATTCATAGAAGATATAACGAAAACTGTAAAAACCTTCGGAAGGGGGAACTAGGAGGTTCCTTAAAAATGGGCCATTAATAAAAAGAACATTTTATGCCTTTTTGTTACTAATTTCCACATTACTACGTTCTTTATTTCTTACTCCCAATCTTTTTTTATTATTTTTCCAAATAAGCCACAAATAAGCATTTTAAGAACCAAATTTCTTATTGTCATAATCTACTTTAAATTGTTTTACTTATTGCTTGAAAAGTAAACTTAGGAGG
>JAOTAV010062067.1:0-14604 GCA_026546445.1 Cyclargus thomasi | reverse complement strand
GCTTTTCGCGTAAAAAATAACGTTTTGGAGGGAAATTAGAGGAAACAGTTTGAAGTCCAGTCCAATTAAATATAAGGTTAAAAGCAAAAAATAATAAAACAGATTAGTATATTTGTTAAAAATGTCTCAAACGACATTAACAACCTTTTTTAACAGTAGAAAGAGGCCTGCGAGTGATGACATTATCTCATCAAAAAACAAAATTCCACATATCGAACGTGAAGTAGGGCACACAAATAGAACAAAAAATGTGAGTTTAAAAAGAGATGCTGAAATAACTAACTTGGATGTAAAGTCATCAGCAGAAAATGCCAGTAAGGCTAAACCGATATCACCTGTGGGTCACGTAGAAAAAAGCATCGAGCAGAAAAATGCTACAGCCTTTACGAAGAAAACTAACGTAGCAAATGTCGAGAAGAGAAAAGCACCTAGCTCCGAATCTGTTCACTTAGCTCGAAAAGAACTAAGTTTAGGTGACATTAAAAAGAAACTAGCGGGTAGCTCGAGGTTAGCTGAACTTCGGGCCACAGCCGACCGGCTGTCCAAAGGCATTCAGGAGCTGAAAGAGAAAACAGAGTCGCGGAACTTGAAGGAGTTTAAATCCATTAAGGTGGACATACCTCAAAGGTAATCCAATATTTTATGACTAACATGCAAAATCTTCATCATTCTAATAATTCTCATAAAGATGCTAAGTACAATCAGAGAAGTTGAAACAGATACAGATCGTGGAGCTAAGTAATTTAGTTAAGCTATGTTAAACTCAGCCGACTTATTGCAACTTACAAGGAATTGACTTATTCAGACTAAATGATGTCCGTTGACTGGCTCTCTTTCAATTTCCCCCATTATACATTTATGTGGTATGGAGAAACAGTTCTTAATGTTAAAAATTTTAATATTACATTGTACCCACTTAAAGACATCCTGTCATTTAAGTGGGTATAATGTAACATTTCTATAAGAATATTTATAACATTTAAGCTTTTCTACTATAAAATTGATCTAATTATACTAAACATTATATTACAGTCCCAGTAAAAGAAATATCCGGAATGATTTGTTGTCACCCACAAAGACTGATAAGACTGAAGCCCAACAGAGTGTATTCTTATCTCCTAGGAAGGTTGTGGTTAGCCCTATCAAAAGTCCCAATAAGGTAAAAATTATATCATTTAATTTTTACAAGTTAATATTAAATATTAGGTTTTACTACTGGATTTAGAAAATATTTTGTAATGATTTGCCTCATGAAACCTTAAAGCAAAATAAAAAATGCCCAATAATCTAAGTGAATACTAAGTGTATATAAAATTTCATCAAAATCCCTTCAGTAGTTTTGCACTACACAAATACTAACTGTATACAAAATTGCAGCATCAATCAATGATGCACAAACATCCAAATAAACTTTTACATTTGTAATATTAATTGAATAATAAGATGTATCAACTAACAAAATTTATAAGCATAAAAAAGTCAGACACAAATTAACACTATACATTTTGTAGAAAGTTATTGATTTTGCATAGTGACAGTGTTAGTGGGATTACAATAATTTAATACATCAACAATACACCAACACATTTGCCAATTGGTCAGCAAAAAGTTGACATTGTTTTTGTGACACAGTTTTAATATCTGGGTCAAATGCATATAGATGCATTTTTGTAAAATTGAACTAATTTCATAGTTGTGTTAATAACTAAGTAATTTGTTAGATTCAGTAGTTCTAGTTGTATATTTTTATAACAGTGTTCTGGTATTATGGTTGAAGAAAATATGTCTTGTGATTTTTTACATATAAGTGAAAAAATGGATTTAATTGACTTTGCGACTTATTGTGATGAAAAAATTGATTTAATGAGACAGTGGGACCTTCACATCTCTAAGTTTTCATTTTTGGCAATATCTGAGGAGGTTGGGATAATCATCTCTTATAATTTAATTTAACTATGCTGTATAATGACACTTGTTATTCATGTACTTTTTATTATTGCTAACTTTTCTCAATTTTTAAATTTCTCATTTCAGGAGCCAGCATACATCCGACATGCTTCCCTGGCTTCTTCCCCCACAAGCCTTCCTCTGCCACACCACTACAGATTCCTGGCTGAGCTGTTCCGCAGTATGGAGACCGTTGTTGCTCTGTTATATAATAGAAGTGAAAAGATAACATTTGCTAAACTAAAGCCCTCAATACAGGAGATGCTTAAGAGAAACTTCACTGAGAAGTATCTGAGCCAGATAAAGCATCTAGTGCCAGATTTCTACAACTTTGAGGTGCAGAAAGGCAAATGCTTCAGCAACTCGGTTAACAAGGAGTCATATGAGTTGGTCATATCCCCTAATTTCCCTAATGACATCAAGATCATGAATCCTAGTGTGTTGCTCGAGAGACGTAGATATTTCTACAACACTTTGGTGCAGCTTGTCAAGAAACACCACAAACAGTATCTATCAACCCTCGATCCACCAATGGACATTCCAGACAACAAAATAGTACGCTGGCATCCAGAATTTGAGTTAGAGAAGGTGCCGGATGTGGAGTGTGCCAAATTACCTGAAGTGCCTAATGCAGAGAAGTATTCTTCTGCAGAAGATGTTCTTGCCAAAGCCCGTGAATTGTTTAAATGCAACACTAAGATGGAAAGAGCCTTAGAAAAGTTGGCCCAGGCCAAATCAAGGGGGTTGACAGAGGAGGAAAAAGCAGCAACAGGCTTAGTAGACAATGGCCAAGTGGGTAATGCTCCTACTGTGACGAGTCAGCCATCCACATCTAATGTCACAATTTTAAATCCCGCTCTACGCAATTTGCCAGCTGCTTTATTGGAGAAAGTGAAAGCCAAACAAGCTGCCAAGGCCTTAGAGGCTATGACTCGATCCTCGGAGAACGAGCAACAGTATATGATTTATAGCCGTCTTCCTGATCTTGCTCGTACACTCAGGAATATATTTGTAACTGAGAAGAAAAATGTTCTTGCATTGAATGTTGTGTTGTCTAAATTAAATAGTAGCTTTAAGTCCAACATTTCTTCTACTAATTTACAGAAAGATATAAAGATTCTGACTGAATGTGCCCCAGACTTAATTAAACTTCATGAAATCAGGAACACTTCTTATATAAAACTCGATAAGACTGTTGACTTGCAGAAGGTAGTTAGCAAGTTGGAAGCCAAGGCAAATCAATGTAAGTCTGACTAGTAGTTTTGACAAATTTGTACTGACTTTTATACTGATAGAATAAGGAAGCATCTCAGTACAAAATGCATCTTTTGACTTGTGTGTTAATTTAAGGTAATGTTTGACTTTTCTTTTTCTTAACATTAGGCTAATTTGACATGATCAAAATTTTTCCGTTTGACATAAATATCTGTATCACAATTTACTCCAAGATCATAATTTCAGTGGACACTTTCCAGTTGAGAACCAAAATTTATATTTAAAAAAAAAATTCTGTAATTAATATGTTTTTTCAACAAAATCTGTAATTAGCTTAGCCAACCAAAATAAAGCCTAGTATATTTTTCTACTTTTACTTAAATAGGGTATGTATGTGTTAAAATAAAATGAAAATTAAAAAGAATAAAAAAAATTATTTCATAAGTATATCATAGTTGGGCTTTCCTGATTGAACACCCTTCATGAATTGGATTATTATATCATCAGGCACTAAGTAATCCTTCACAATTGGGTCCTCGTACATCCTTTTAACATAGTCCAGCTGAAATAGAGATATTCATTTTATGAAATGTAAGCATAGTGTGAGTAATGCATGAGTGAAGCTTAAATTATGGAATTAAGTTATAAGACATTGTGAAATCTTTGATTCAAAAGATTATATACACTTTTATTTTAGTATCTGTTTTTTATTTTATTTACTTTTTAAAAAATTTACTCATTTCATAATATTTATAGTTGTATTCGTTTCGTTTTCTCTACCGCGCAAATGCTTCACTACGCATTTAAAAACCACGTCAGACGTTAAAAACGCAACAACTTTGGCCGTGTTCGCTAGATTGTTTTGGCAGGCACAAGTTTTTTATGCGCATGTCCAACTCACGTAATGCCGTGGCAATGCCAACTACACAGCTTAAAACTTGACAGATAACCAATTATAAACAATTTTTTGTGACGTCACAAAAACGCATGCGCAACGTAAGAGATTTTGCGCGCGCATGCACCCATGCAAAAACGCTAGCGAACACAGCCTGTGATGTTGCCATGACATGACATGATGTTGACACGCGCAATAAAGCATTCAGAAAATTTGAAACGATTACAACTAAAAAACAATTTATCTTTTGTTTTTTTAACCAACTTCTATTCTTCTAATCTCATTTATTGTTCAATAAATAGGAGACAAAGAAATAAGTTCTTTGCTCCTCAGTTTTTAAGAAAAAAAAAGATTTTTCATATATACTATACTAACCAATGGCTTGTATTTAATAGGGTCAATTTTAAGTCTGTCGTCTATGGCTGCTCCCGGCAGGACGCGCTCAAACCAAGGCCAGATCATGTAGTCTCCATAGCCAGGAGTGCTTCCGTCCAAGAACACTGTACCACGCTTTTCCAATTCAGCTTGAATGAAGTCCAAAGCCTTGTGATACCCCTTTACTGTGTCCTCAGTAATTGTGTCTGGGAATTTCAGAATTTTGAAGAACAGCGAGAACATCTGAAATTTACACAAAGAAATTAGTAATAACCGTTTTAGTCTGACCAAGAGGACCAACTAAGTTGCCGCAAGGCATGTACTTAATAAGTATGTCATGTATATTATACTTTTTTACAACACTCAACAAATTTTATTACTATAAGTGGTACTTATAGTAATAAATTTTTTGTCATCAGATGTATAGAAGTGTTGTATTTATTTAGGCAGCTTACAGGAAGAAAGTCATGGTTATACTTTTTAACTGTGTGATTTTACATATTATGTAATTTATACTTCTTTCTATATCTTTATTTATTTTAGCTTAGGTAACTTACCGCTATAGATACTTCAGCAATAACCTTGTCCTTGGCCTTCATAACTGGATCTTTTGGTTGTAACTGGTGCTGCGGGTATGCATCGTCTAAGTACTGGGTAATAATCAAGCTTTCTGTCAAAATCACATTCTCCTCTATTTCAAAAACTGGTACCTTACCTATAACATAAGTAGTTTAACAAAATCCATCCATGGCGTTGGAATAACTTAGTTAAGCACAAACATACAAATAAGAACTTACCAAAAGGACTTATTTTAGAATACCATTCTGGTTTGTCCATCAAATGTATATTGACAATTTCATAGTCGATTTTCTTAGCATTGAGTGCTAAGACAAGACGGTGAGCAAATGGGCACATACGAGCATTGAACAGACGTGGTTTTCCATTGTATGGAGGCAATGGGTCACCTGTAATAAGAAAATAAATACTTAAAAACATAAATGTAACTGCTGTGATATATATTAAGCTGTTTTTTTTTTGTTACAAACAAATAAAGAAGCGACTTTACTTTGGGTTTATTTGCGAACAAACATTGAACAAGCCTCTCCAAACTTTATCACTAAAAACATGTAGATGGCGCTTTATATATGGTAAATATCATTAATATTCAGCTTTGTTGTAACTTATTTATGGTAAGTTAAAATACTATACATAATATAATTAATTACTAATTAACTGTAATCTAGCAACAATAAAACGTTTTATACCAATTTTTGGATTTTTAAGTAATTTGAAGATAAATTAAAAAAAACTCGACTACATTGCAATTTAATCCGGCGGCGTTCGTCGCTACCGCGTAAAAGATACCACATGGGTAATAAAAATACGAGTATTTTTTTCTCCGTAATCGTGTGACTTCATGTTTAGGTACCTTTCTACATGGAAACGAGAAACCCACTCCCCACACGGGTGGCAGTTAACACCACGCACTTGGACGCCATGGGCATGTAAAGTGAAAATGGATAAAAAATACGTTTCTAAAAATTTGCAAAAAAACTTCTATTTTATACTATCACTTGCGCTGTCAATAAGAATCTAACGATACTTTAAAATCCATCAAGCCGTTTAGGCTGCAGAGCGTGCCAAACAATTAAACATACTCTCGAATAATATATATACTCTCGAAAAACAACCCTTCTTCTGGCGCAGTCGGGTAATTATATACCTATTTAAGCCAAAATAAATATTATTCACTAAGGATTAGTAGTAAATGTCTAAGTGCTAATATAATTTCAACACATCACATATAATGATAAGCACTATACTAACCAATTGTCAAGTGTTTTGAATTGTAATTAATAGTTCCAGTCACTGCCTCAGCCATAGTTCTGATTGGCACTACGTATTCCACCAACTGTACAACTGGCCCAACAATCCTATACGACGAAGCTAATATATGCATTGCGAAACCCACCGTGCTACTAATCATGATTGAAACAGGTTATTATCGTACCAAACGTAAAGTTAACAATGAGATAGCATTATCTTTGAACTATAAGAATATGACAATGACACAATATTTATTATTTACACTACAAATAAAAGTTTCATGTTCACTGACCAGTGAGACCACCAACAACATTAGTCAGCTGATTTTGACATCTTTTGTGACGTCACAAAATAAGAATTAGCAATGTGATAGAAAGAGACGGAAATATTTGCACTCCATAGCTTCGTGTTTTTGCTGCTAGTGTGTTGTGTGTACTATGTATTTCTAAAAAAACGAGCTTTCATTATCATAATATTATAATCAAGTTTTTTGGTTGGCTACACCTCCTTATAACTTGATTGATATTGTCTATATTATGAAGTAGACCTTTGCACTTTCGAGTGCGAAACTCGAGAGTCCAAACCCCGGTGGAGGCAATTGTAGCAATGAGACATTTTCCGATCTCAAGTACCTACACAATACGGATACTCGTTGCCGTGGGTCCTCCCAGCATCCGTATTATGTTGGTTGGACACGAATGTGCCGGCTCGACCGGAGTGATGCCACGGCCTCACAGGAAACTGGCGTTTAACGGCGTTTTGCTGTATTTCGTTGAATGAGAGAGTTTACCCCCTATACCTATTCAATCATAAAGGACGGCAATGCACTTGCGACTCTTCGGATGTCACGAATGTCCATGGGCCACGGCAGTTGCTTTTCATCAGGTCTAAAAAGAAGTCAAAAAAGAAGTCTGTCACTACTCACTCTGGCCCTTTCCTGATAGACTTGTGTTACGAGCACCGGCAGCGAAATTTAGGGCCTGTTTCACCGCTTACTGATAAGTGTCAGATATTTTATCCAAAACTATTTTTAACATATTTTGTATAGGGAATCTGTCAAAAAATTGTGGATAAACTATCAGAAACTATCAATAAGCAGTGGAACAGGCCCTCATATATGTAATATTTGTATACTATCTATTTCTACAAATTCAAATTTTTAAACAGTGTTTAAATAATTAAGGTTGGCTGTCCCTTTCTTTTGTGGCACGTTTTCAATATTCCAGAAAGGGACAGCGAAACTTGATTAGTTAAACATTGTTTAAATATTTTTATGAGTTAGAGGGTCCACCCTGGTACACCTTAAACATAAGGTTTTTAAAGCATCGTACACATTTATAATACGTGTCCGTGACCTTCGAACATTGAATTTTTTCTTATTCCATTGGCGGGATTCAAACTCGCGATCCCCGTCCTTAACCTTTACGATCCTCGTACTATTATGACTAGACATTTCTTTAAATCCTAAGAGTCACGATTCACGAATCTACTTCATTTTTTACGTTTATGGTAGCTTAAATGTTGATACACAATTACATGATAAGATATAGACAACCTACTTGGAGCTATCCATTTTATAAACATTGTATTGATAACAGCTAAGTATTTTTTTCCTCTTGAAATGTAATTTGACCTTGAAATAAAATATGTAGGTCTTATAGAAAGTATTTGTAAATGGTAAATGTCAATTAATTTGCATATAACCTGTGCGACTTAACTGGACACCTGACCTTGATAAAGTCATTTTGAAAAAATGTAAAAAAAAAACATCAAAATGTCTAAAAAAGCAATAGAAAACAAGCTTAAATATCGACGCTTGTATGAGTAACAACTGGCACTTCTGTCTGTCTGTTACCTCTTCACGTCCTAACCACTGAACCGATTTTTCCGAAATTTGGTATGGAGATACCTTGAGTACTGGGTAAGGAATACTTTTTATCCCAAAAAAAAATGGACGGTTCCTGCGCAAGAAACGAATTTTGCGCAATGGAGTAATGGGCATCATCTAGTTCTATAGTATTAATATTTATAATTTAAATTTTATTAAAAAAATCCATTGAACATTCTAGTAATATATTCTACAAGATGTTTCTCCTAAGACAGTCAAAACATTCCATTAATAATTTATTCTGATCTGAAGACATGAAATGTTCCTTAAAAGTTAATACAACAGTTATAATGCGCCATTTAATGTTTTGTCTATAATTAACAACATTATAACTGAGATTTCTTCACTTTTTGATAAAAGAGAGCAAAAGACAAAATTTAATTTTTTTATGGGTTGATCAAACACAAAACCTTTTAATTGTATTAATTATACTGCTATTATGTAGATGTTTTAACAATTAATAACAAATAAGGAATTTACATAATAATAACATAGTTCTATAATGCAATTTATTAATAACATGATAATAAAGTTTCTACTCCTTCTTCTTCCTTGGGCGCATGCAGCACACAGCACTAGTATCTAACATATTGTAGTTAGGATCCCCCTTCACACGGGACTCTGTAAACTTGGCATGGGTGTCCGGGGACAGGCAGTACTGTTTCACTGCGGGCACACTCTTCATGGCTGATATGTATGCAATCTGTAAAACATAAAAACATTTATTTACTGTCTGACTAAACAGATCTTTGTAACAGTTACCTTAACAAGTAGTAATAATAATAAATTGCTGAGCATAAATTGCATATAAAATGATTAGTCATTCACCATGAACAATGCACCATCTTGCAAAATGTAGTAAGATGTTATGCAACCAACAATAAATGTATACTTTTACGTATTTAGTAATAAATCTTGGCAATATTTCATGTAACTCACCAAGGCATCATACTTGGGGCTCTCAATAGCAAATTCAGGTTTTCCTAGCAAGGGCAAAGCTTCAAATCGCTCCAGGAATGGCCAAATAGTGTAGTCCACTAGCCCAGGTTCATCACCGTGTAGGAATTTGGTTCCACGGCTCTGCAGCTCCTTTTGTAGTAGGTCTAAAGTTTTATGGTAGTTCTCTACCATTGATGGCTGCAGTGCTTGCGAGTTGAATGCCGCAGTGTAGTATGCTGATTGAGCCTGCAAATATTTTTTTTATGAAAAAAAAAAAAGACAAAAAAGGCAAAAAGGAATTCCATGAAGTTTAGATGACCTCAAAATTCATATTTCTACTGAATAAAGACAAATTTTATATCAACATTCTTACACCAGCAAACAATTCTACTATCATCTTGTCTTGAGCCCTGCGCAGGGGATCAGTGGACTGCAAAGGTATCTCTGGGTACTTTTCATCTAGGTATACATTCACAATGGTGCTGTCGAATATTCCTTTACCCTGTTCATACTCAAGGGCTGGAACAGTGCCTGTAAAGTAAAATTTAGATGTATTATATCCAGCACTATAACTGTTACAAATAGGTGTTAAAAGACTCAACATACCTTTAGGGCTATAGTTAAAGATCCATTCAGGCTTATTGTCGAGGTTAATGTACACTATATCATAGGGAATGTTCTTAGCGTTAAGTACAAGGACGGTTCTCTCGGCGTAGGGGCAAAAACGCATAGCGAACACTCGCAACTTTCCATTATAACCAGGGAGGGCATCACCTGAAATGTAACCAAAGTTTAATAACTTTCACTTACTGTTTTAGTTATTGCCATAACTTCTAGTAAGTCTTACCTGTCTGTAAGTGTTTTTCTGACATAATAAGTGATTTAATTACGTGTGAATAGCAGGGAACCGGTGTTAAAAATGCCGAATTTTTGCTTCTAGAATAGGTTGTCAAATTCGATTTGACTTTTGAAATGTCACTTACGCTTGACACTTTATTTTTATCATAATCGACTTAAGCGGCAAAAATATAGTGTCATAGAATCATTTATCATGTTCTTTTCAAGGTCTCCCATCGTGCTGTGCGGTTTGTACCTGCGATAAAGTATAATGGAAAATAAAAATTTTGACTCATTAAATGACCGCTCCGCATTACAATAAATACAATTTTATATTGGTATTTTCAAGTGTCTGCTGGTTACGCTTTTTAAATAGCAGAGGCGGCTACAGCCAGTCTGGAAAGTTACAAACGGAAAGTTTACCTGGCTGCGTATGACCCATGTAAAAGTAAACCAGCAACCATTATGTTTTTGTCGCGGTTACTTTTGGGACTTCGTCGTAAAAACAAAAAAAAAAAGGAGGTACTCTGGACCTGAATTATGATAGAGTAACGTCCAACTTTTATCCTTGGGGTACTTAAAGGTTTCCTGGATAAACCCAATAAGGGAGTTTAAGCCCCTTTTAACGTGCACGCGGCCGCTGCACGTGGCGTATCGTGTTGCAGGCTGCAGTGACCGTATGCAGAAGGGTGTCTGGCAATGGGAAGAAGCTGTCAAAATTTAGAAATGTCCAGTACTAAATAACCACGCAATCGCTGTGTGGCTCTTCTAAATAATTAAAAATATATAATAAAATTCTAAATAAAGCTCGCTCACGGAGTTATAAACTGTATAATCATGAAACCACAATGATAAGATTAAATCGTTTATTATCGTTCAATGACATGTCATGTTAACAAGAGTGATTTACAAAATATATATTCAATAGTATTAACAATAATCACATAAACTTTGAGATTCACAAAAAAAAAACAAATTTAAGTACATAAGGATATTTATGTTGAACGTAACTTGAGCCTTATACTATGTTTATATTTTCTAATACATGTAACAAAAAATCCTGGTGGATGGTTTAATATTTATAAAATAATAATACTTGATACAATGTGAAAATTTAAAAAAAAATTTTGCATATACAGGCACTAACCTTTACGATCGAATTTGAAGATTTAATGATTATTACTTAATTAGCTATAATTTAATGAAAATCAAGTCAAAAAGCTCTGCACATTTTCTAACTCTGAATTAAAGTTGAGTATTCATTATATCTCCCTGAATGAGTCCTTAAGCACTAAATTTTACTACTTACAATAAGCTTTTAAAATTTACCGAAAATAGTGATTAAATTAACTTTCTTATTTACATGGTCACGGTCATTTATGGTGATCGATAAGTTGTCAGTGCAGTACGTGCCGCAGGCGCCGTACGCGCCGCATTCTTACTAGCGTCGTACGTTCACTTTGCGATGTGGCGCGTAATCGTGCAGGCGAAAGTACGAGGTATGATGACAAATGAGCGGCCACTTTTACACATAAATATCATATGTATCATACATTTCTTGTACATATTTATTTCCAAATCCCAAACCAATAATAATATTTTAAGACAGCAAAGACTTATACCTGTTTATACCATGCTTGTGTGAGCTGTCTTTGAGACAGTGAGAGTAAGAAGACTTAACAACTTGTCGAATAAGTGATATACGATGTTTAAATAATTTTATTAGTAGGGAAGGATTATCATAATATAATACAATAAGCAATGTTTTGGATAACTTGAAACTTTTTTGCACTATACAGAAATGATTATAAATAAATTCGGTATGGTGATTCATAAATTTACATTAAATTCATATTGTCTTTAAATAAAAGCTAATTTTAATAATTAATAATTATTAACAATAATTACAAACTCATAAATTACGCTCAGGACGGACATAAATACTATACATATGGTTTACAATAAAATATGGATGTTAAAAATATATTTCATTTATTCTGTTTTGAACCAAGGAAGATTAATGAAAATGCTTGATGTAGCAAACAAATTGGTTCTTAGGCAGATAACGGATTTTACGTTATTAGTTAAAATATTGCGATGGGCATAAACACTGAGCGCTTCGGCGTGAGTCGTCGTCATCGAGCGTATAACCAATAGAGAAGTAATGTTAGCCATCCATGTCCGAAACTCATCAATTTATCACCACTGATAAATTAACCGCAAATAAACCAACGATCGCACTATAACAATAGGTACCAATAAGAAACCTGTGCGTACTGTTACATCCCTAGACTGTTGGGCTTATTGCTGACAGGGTGGTGATGCAGCATCAACGGTCTGCCATGTTTAGACTATGATCTAGAGCCAGAGTCAGTTCAGCTCCAGATTCGGGACACCGCGGACGTTCTCTAACTTTGTCATTTTTCCTAGAGTATTTTCCATGTGTAATTGAAAGTTTTTCCAGCCTTAATAAATCGTTTTTTTTTAAAAAGGCTTTTCTAATTTCCGGTCTAATAGTACGTTATCCGATACTGCCGACCAATCAGAGCACAGTGGCTTTGGGCGGATTTTTTTCCGAACAAAACAACGTTTTCGCTCTTTTGGTTATATGCTCGATTGTCGTCGTTCTCTGTGACAGTCGTGCTTAATAGTCGTGATAAGATATACGCAGGCTAAAGTATGTGGATTTACAAGCAATCAATCAATTCATTTGTTAGTAGATGGTTTTTTGTAAGTAGAATTAGCAAAATTATACTCTAAATTGGAATGGAAGATAGGGAAGTTTCTTAATGGCCCAGTAATAATAATCCAAAGCTAGTTTAATATTGAACAAACAGCTTTGCGTGTTAACTATAAATTTATTATTATTTTGTACTACTTAATTATCTGAGCTGGGAAGCACCAAAACGGTTTAAAAAATATTTTTTCACGGACCTAAGGCAAAGACATACCCATATAATAGAGAAATATTGTCTATGTCATAGTATTAAAAATATTTACGTGACATTAATATTCTCTCTTATTCTTTGACTTCTGTAAGATGTTTCATAAGCAGAAGGCGAAGACATCAACTCTGACAATAATATACACACTGTAAATAATAATTACATTATTAGTTACAGGGCAACAATTTATAAAGGGTTCTACGTCGGTTCGGTTCTACGTCGCTGGTATGATTTATGACTTTTTACCCGACTGCGCCAGGTGGGTTATCTGTTTGAAAAGTATGTATGTATATATGAATATTTGTTTGGCTCGCTCTGGTGCCTAAACGGCTGGATGGATTTTGGCTTGAGAGGTGTCGTTAGATTCGTATGTACTGTGGGAGTGACACTAGATATATCTAAACAAAAAAAAACTGGCAGATTTCAACGGTTTCTGCAGTCGGGTTTTTTGTTTTTGAACGGTTCGCTAGTTAGAGGAGATACTGGTAATTCGCTACGTTTTCTTCTTGAACATATTCTGTAGGTTGCCGGCTTTCGCGTTGAATATCTGCGTGACGCGTCTCCCGACTTCTGAGGCGGCGTCTAGGCGTGGCGACGGCGTTACTGCCGCACTCGCCCCGCCCCCCGCCCGCTGTAATAACGCGTCCACTGTCGGCTTGTATTGCGACAGGGATGGCGCTTGGACGATCGCTTCTAGTTTCCTGAGAACACATTCACTATATTGTAGCAATGTATTACTTAGGTCCGTATTAATAGAGAGCGCTTAATACTAAGAGCATGATCAAAAATTCATTAATAAAGAGACCTTTATGGATGAAAACAGCATCACATATTACTTAGGTCCGTATTAATAGACAACGCTTAATACTCACACCATGATCAAAACAAAAACAGCATCACATATTACTTAGGTCCGTATTAATAGACAACGCTTAATACTAACACCATGATGAAAACAAAAATGACATGAAAACAGCATCACAATTTTTTTTATCATGTTCTTAAGTATTAAGCGTTGACTTTTAGGTTCGTCACACATTCATGGTTTTTAGACCCTTCCTCCCCTCCTTGTCACAAGTGGTCACATTTCTGAGGACGCCAAAATTTGCAATTTAACACCAATGTCACAGAACTGAGGAACCCCCCACCCCTATGTCACACTTCGACGACCCCCTTCCCCCCTTTACGTGTGACGTCCTTTACGGATGGTCCCTTAATACAGTCCTTAGTAGTTAAAGGTCGATATAGAGACTTGTTACTTGCCAATTTTTTCCAGCGCTAAAAGCACGACATAATGTTGTATAATCTTAATATGTACGAGGGGGTGGAGGATAAGAAATGAAAAAAAAAAGTTCAACATTATTTTTCTTTTTCAATATATTCCCCAGCAGTCATTACGCGCGGTGATAACCTTAATAATGACCTACCTTCCCATGCCGCGAACTTAAAAATGCCCCCTCACATATAACTTGAGTGCGTTGTTGTGCATTTCTTTGTCATTGAACTCCTCTTAAAAGGCTGGACAGATCTTTTTGTGTGCTCAAGGGGAAGGGGAGAATGGTTCAGATTCACAAATTAACCCGCAGGCAGGACAGCATGTATCGGGTTCGCCAGTATTATATAAAACTTCATGTTTACAACACTAACCGTGCGGTTTTTTCATAATTATTACTGGAAACAATCTAACACAAAAATTCAAACGTAATCTGAATCCTAGCTTAGTAGTTGCAATAATT
>JAOTAV010062056.1:0-14608 GCA_026546445.1 Cyclargus thomasi | reverse complement strand
GAGTGTCCATGGGCGACGGCAGTTGCTTTCCATCAGGTAACCCGTCTGCTCACTTGCCCCTTAATATCATAAAAAAAAACTAATCATTGCCCCCCAGGCTTAGGAACAGGATCCGGAATCCCCCTATCCCTATTCCCTCATAAAGTTCGGCAACGCACTTGCGACTCTTCGGATGTCGCAAATAGTTGCCCAGCTATATAGCTATTAGATAAAAAAATATAAGAATCCGTTAAGTTGTTTCGGAGATTAGCACGTACAAACGGACAACTTATTTTTGTCGATTTGGTTTCTATTACTGTTCCTGAGTAATACCTAAGTTTCAAAATTCCTAAGTTCCACATTGTTTACTTTGAAAAAATATTAATTGTACAGACACGTCAATTTTACTGTTTTATTATATGTATAGATTGATTAATGCTTCTGCATCACAACACAAAAGACGTAATCACACTAAACTATTGTGAAAGAGGCTACTGTATGCCCAACTTGACGACCTCTGTGGTGCAGTGGAGCACCTTGGTAGCTCACGCCGGGGGTCGCGAGTTCGAATCCCGCCGACGGAACAAAAAGTTTTTCTATGTTCCTGGGTCTTGGATGTGTATTAAATATGTTTATCTATATAATAAAAATCTTACATATGTGTATAGTATAAAAGTATTAAATAAATTTCCGTTGTCTGGTACCTGTAACACAAGTCCTTCGGGTACTTAGCACGGGGCCAGATTGACATAACAGCTTCGAGTTCGCTTCGCTCGTTCGAGTTTCATGAACAAACTATTTTTTTTTGGACTGTATCTAGTGGCTCATCTATACATATAATAAAACAGTAAAATTGAAATGTCTGTATATTTAATATTTTTACAAAATGATCAATGTGGGGGTGCTAAGGAACGGTAATAGAACACATATCGGCAAAAAAAAGTTGCCTATTTGTACGCGCTAATCTCGGGAACTGCTGAACTGAATTGAAAAAATTTACGTTATATTTTTCTATGGTTATATACAATAATTTATAAAGGTTTTTAATTTATAAAGTTCTTGCCGTGGGAAAGCCGTGAGAGAGATGCTTCGGCACGAATGTGCCGGCTCGACCGGAGTGATACCACGGCCTCATAGAAAACTGGCGTGAAACGGCGATGTGCTGTGTTTCGTTCTGTGAGTGAGTTTACCGGTGGCCCAACTTCTCCAATCCCCTATTCTCATTCCCTCATAAAGGCTGGCAACGCACTTGCGACTCTTCGGAGTCTACGAGTGTCCATGGGCGACGGCAGTTGCTTTCCATCAGGTAACCCTCGCTGTCTGTCTAATTAAAAAAAAAAGTTTCACGCGGACGTCGTCGCGGGGAACAGCTAGTCAGGAATAAGAGAAGTCTCCAAACTTCCCATGGTAAAATCTTACCAACTGCCCCTCTTCCGAAAAGCGAGTCGAAATGATATCGAACGAGAACCGTTACGATTTGGAACGTGTTTATTTTATTGCTAATTACCATACGAATGTGTACCGACAGCCTCCTTAGTTTTCGCGAGAAACCGTTGTAAAGCTCATTCCGAGAGAAAAATATTATATATACATTTATACATTTACATACATTTTTCCTTTTTTTTTTTCGTTGGGGAAATGCATTTATGCATCCCCGGCAGTCTTTGAGGACCACCGGGGTATGTGAGACCGAAGGTGAAATACTCACTAAAACCCCAACGGTGTTCCCGCTTTTTCGCTTCAGGCAGGGCCACGGGTTACGCGGAATACAACCGCGACGGAGTTAAAGTACTTGATGACATACAATAGGTAGAGATGTTGCTGTTGTGAGCGGTATATATAACACTAGCCGCAGACACGTCAGCGTGAAATTTTATAAATTATCCGGTTTTTACAACATTTTTTGGTAACTGTTCGGCTACTCTTGGTGGTAGCGTATAGCCCATAACCTTCCTCGATAAATTAACTTAATAACACAATTTTATAAATTAGGGCGTTCAAACAAACAGACAAACTCTTCAGCTTTTTATTAATAGTATAGATAATGCTTGAGGGTTTTTATGTATTCCTAATAGTTAATAGAGAGTTTTCTTTGAAAGTGGCAGAACTTTTGGCGTTGCTAAGCTAAGGGATATATACAAACCCTAAAGTATTGCCGTTTTTACTTACTTTTTTACAAATTGTAGTTTTTATACGGCATTGTTGATGTTAGCTGTCGTATACAGCAAAGGATGTAACGGAATAATAATTTGCACCAGTGGCCCATGGAACTAATTTGGACATCGGAAAATTGTAAACTTGGAAAGTTACATTTTAAATTGCTACTTTATACTTCACTACTAATGTAAATTTTTGTCAAATTTTTGTAAATTTTTTACAAAAATATTATAAAATTAATAGGATCTACGTCGTACAAAAAGTATACTGTATTGAAGTATGTATAAAATATTAGTTATTTCAAGTAAATAATAATGATCATGATAATATTATTGCAGCCGAACTTAACACAACTCCGGCCAAATCACGTAGCTGCACTTTGTTAATAAATCTATTTCTCAAACACTACACATTAGGTACCTCCTCCACGTTCCCTCAGTAAAGGATTTTCATTTATATGAGTGTAGCCCCCTTTAATCCTACCGCCACATAATATGTATACCTACGATATCCTCTAACTTCCTTGGAGGTCAGGGCGCTGCCGCGTATTAACCATGGCTTACAACGGATATTTATAAATACAGGCCTACGTTCCTAAGTATGGTACGTCCATGGTACTTACTACTCGAGTACAAGTAAAATAATATTACCCTAAAGTACATGCATTCTGTTTTTTTTTATGACGACAACATTATCGGTCAATGATCTCAGTGCACTTTTGCAAATATGGCTGTCACGCAGCGCTGTATGCCTGTATGTGTATACTGTTGTTAAAAAATGATGATGACTTCTTAAATCTTATTACTATTTTTATTACGGCTCAAAATTAATTAGGTGGTCCAAGGTACAGTTTATTTTAAATTTTATTTATTAGCTTTTTTTAAATCTAAGTTAAGTATCCACAAAACTCTAAGTTAATCAATTTTATAGTCACTAATTTGAAACCTTTTATTTTCAAACTTAAGATTGTTGTGATGAGAATTCAGAGATAATGTATATATATATAATGCGTTACTTCCGAATAGGTTTCGAAGTAGTATTTTCTGGAAAATCTATGATACCTACCACCAGTAAGCAAGATATACGCGAGCCAGGTTAACTGGACCCTGCGTCAGGTAATACAGAATGCAGGTTGTAGAATCAGGAACCGGAACTACACACCATTTTTTAAAGAAATGTATATACGTTTCTTTAAAAAATGGTGTGTAGTTTTCCATACTTTAGAGGCATAAGAATTTTTTTAGGTGTGTGTTACTTTGAAGATGTGCTCTAAACAACGACTGTACCTCAGACCTCTCGGATCGCCAGGATTAATAGTGGCATCCAACCATAAAAAGCCCGAAGAGTCTCTCGGGCTCCCTGACATTTTTCCTATCGCTGTCTTGTGGAGTCTTGGAATTTTATGATTGTACAGGTACACTAAGAACTCTGGAACTTTTTTATGGAAATAGGAGGAAACCGAGCAGACGGGTCACCTGTTGGAAAGCAAGTGCCGTCGCGCATTTACATTTATGTCATATTAAACGCGTTGCAAGTGCGTTGCCGGCATTTTCATGAAAGAATATGTTACGGAAAGAGGGCTTGTGTCGGACAACCTGAGTGTCGTCAACAAAAAGCACCGACATCTTCCGGGATGTAAGCGGCGCCAGCAGGTGTCATAATGGTGTCGCGCGTGAACCCCGCGAGAACCTGTCCACACAGTTATAAGTATGTGGCACGCACCAGGTATACTCGATCGATTTTAGAACTGTTTGTGCATTCGTGTGCTCGTCAAAAGCTTGATGGCCGCTCACCTCGTGAACATGAATGAGTAATAAAACGGACAGATTTTTGGGATGAACTAATATTTCCATTTTTAATCTTCCACCTTACCTATTTATTTATATGGCGCTTCGGCTGTAACCATGGCCAGTGTCAAGTAAAGGCGGGAAACCTTTTCTTGTTCCAATAATTTTTAGCAGCGTTACATAAATTTCATCAAGTCTAAAGTCTAGTCGGAGTAAAGATAAAACGTCAATACAGTCAGAGTCAAGTCAGTCGATTTAATGAAGCGGTAGAAGCTTTACTAAAACTTCGGATGGAGTTTTGGAGAGGAACACAAAATAGCACGTTTCATGAATTTGTATCACTTGTCCACACTTGTGCATAACAACGAATGTTTAATATTCGATATTCTATCATTATCGCATATTAAATACCGAAATAACACAAATTTAACAAAAAAAACAAAACACGCAACGTCACTTTCCGAAATCCCCGCCAAAACTCCCACCTTCCCTAACAGGCATCATCATGATGATCTCGATGGTTGTTATAGTACAGCCCAGTTAATATCTCTGCTATGAAGCTTATACATTATTATGAGAGGGATCTACTAAGGATCAGCCCTACTCAGTACTCAGATTTTTGACAGAGTCCGGTCACGACGGTAATTGAAGGCGTAAGTGTAGTTATATTTTTAAATTTGTAATTAATGTACGTTATATTGATAATGTTTGGGTATAACCTGTTAAAAAAACTTTTTTTGCACATAAAGATTTCAAGACTTCGAAATCATTTGAAATAAAAAATTACTTTTTTAATTAAAGTTTGTTAAAATAAGGGGAAAACAGTGAGTAATTGACCTTAAGTTATAAAATTATTGCTATCAACGTGCATTTAATTGGTAATTCCAATGAGTCATGTGTGATGATGATGACGATATCGTCATGGATGCAGCTGCAAGCACAATATACACAAGAACCAGTACGACGTAAAAGTGGTTTCGAAGTTGAGATGTTTGACGTAAGGGACCACCCATGAAATTTGTGTGACGTATTTTATGTCACACAAATATCATGGTTTTTAGAACTTCCCCCTTGTCACAGGTGGTTACATTTTTGGACTTCCCCTCCCTATTGTGACGTCACAAAATTTACAATTTTACACCTAAAACTTAAAACCTTATAAATATTTCAAATTTTGAGATTAAATTTCAAAATTAAAAATGTTATGTCACAAAGGATGACCCTCCTCCACCCCTATGTCACACCATGTCACACCTCGACAACCCTTTATAGGTGTGGCGTACTTTATTTTTATGATTGGTCCCTAATGTCATATCTGGTTACCCGCACCGTGATTCTGCGTTGCTCTGCACTCTTCAGTCCGAGGCATGCTTAGGCGTTTGTCCACCCGCCGTTGTCAGTCGAGAACGAGAAATTCCACTTTATAACGTAGGTTTCATTTTGCTATATGCCACTACACAGCAGCGACGAAATGGGCTCTTGACCAATACTGGTTTATTGGTCCTAATTGGTGGTATCGACATTGATGCCAATGAAACCTAGCACCTAGGTCTTTAAGTGGGCAAGGCATTTTATGGGCGAAATAATCTCGTTTTTGGTTGATAGCGGCGGTGGACAAACGGCCTTACAGCCTTACCTGGTACCCGTGCCGTTTTATCAGTTACTTTGAAGTCGGCATACTGGTACTGGTGTATTATGCTACAAGTGTTTCCCAGTCGATACAGTATCTTATCTGTGGAGGTCGCCACTTGCTGGACGTCACTCATATTTCACAATATGCACTTATGTAGTTCCCCTTTTTTACCTCCGCGTTATATTCATAGATCCTTATGTGGTGGGCATACGGTATAGAGTATATAGATCTGAACGATAGGTACGTGTATGAATGAGATTAGTACTAAATCCTTGTAGAGTATGTCACTACCTTCGATCAAATATCAATAAGATACACAGATCCCTTTAAAAATTGAATAAAATAATGGCGCCAAGACTATCTGACACGAAACAACTTAAATCAAAAAACAAGGTGTATTAGAAAAATAAAACTTAACTTCATGAGTTAAAGCTCACAATCGTACAAAAGTTGAAATTGCAGTCTCGGAGTGACTAGCAGAATGACGCTTAAGCGCGGTTTTGCCGGTGCTACTTTTTAGACGGCAACTCTGAAACCTTTATAATATTTGATCGAAGGTTACTACGGAGTACGGACTGATTCGCAACTGCACTCAAAGATGAAAGACATTAAATGATAACTTGAAACTAATTAATTTAACGAAAATTATCAAAATCGAGACTTACAGTATCATAAAAGTGATTAAAGGCCTTCACGACTCACTGGTATCTATCCTCTATTATTAGTCAGATCGCTAAACACACACACACACAAACATTACTTGTAGGAAGGGCAGGATTTAGAAATAGGCCGTGATAGGCCATAGTCAATCAGCGTCCTAGGGGGCGGCAAATCCTAACCTCCTAGGAAGGCAACTAACCAACAGGAAGAAAGTGGTCTGCACTCTTAAAAAATGTAAATTCTTTTCTGCTTGTCGCCAGCCACAAAACAAGCCAGCTCACAGCTTACCTACGTGCTTTCATGAAACTTATGACCATTAGTATTGGTTTTAAAGATTTATAGAAAATATTTTTACGAAATGATATTTTATTACTTGCAATATTTTGATACAAATTACTAACTTACAATATAGTTACAAAATAATTTATAAATTTTAAATTATAAACCTAAACTTTGGCAGCGGAACCTTTTCTAATGGACGTGCAGAAACAAATTGTGAAGGCCGCTAAAATTACCTGCAATGCGAAAAAAAAAATGTTTAAAATCTAACTCTGACAGGGGGGGGGGGGCTAGTTAACCTAACCGTCTTCGCTTCTTTGTAGAATCGCCAAACAAAATGTATGGAAGTGGCATAAGGCATAACGAACGCCATGCCATTTCCATTCATTTTTAACCGACGTCCAAAAACGAGGAGGTTATATGTTCGATTGTGGATATAATTTTTTTTTATGTATGTTCAACCATAGCTCTGCGGTTTGTGAACCGATTTTCAAATTTTTTTCTTTTTGTTGACGGTTCTACAAAAAAGCGAAAACGTTTGGGTCCTGGCTAACCCCCAGGGTCTGATTATATGTACAATCAGTGAAAATGAAACAGAACCAGTTGATGGACCAATGTCATTTGGTCGCGATACGTCCAATTCGATGGTCGTGATAATATGCTGGCTGTGTTTGATATGTCCAACCATCTTACTGACCGCAGGCCGTCACACCCGCAATCTGGATCTGTTTGAACTTGGTCACGTCAAACCCAGCCATCAGATCATCCGGGAGTCCGTCAACTAATGCTGTCTTAATTTGCTTTTAAGTGGTAGCTATTGTTTATTCTGTGATGGAAGTCTAAGTCTAGCCGTACACATCCGGGATGACTCTCTGAATTTAGATCCGGAATACGCTCGTTGGATATTATTTCTTTCATGAATAGATTACTATTTCTTTCAGATCGATCTGAAATAATTAGAATCTAAAAAAACTGTTTTTGTGTGGTGCACTGGCATAGTATTCCCGGTCTTTATAAATTAATAAACTGAAATTAAATTTTCATTCCAGATGTACGTGACGGGCCTAAATGTAAGCCATTTTCGTCGATTAGGTTTGACAAAATTAGGTAGATTCATCTGCCAATTAATCGACTTCTCTGATAGTTCAATAATAAAGTGCGCCTGACCAAAAACAAGGCGCGTATTAGTATTTTTTCTATACACACGTGCATGCGCGAAATGTGTAGGAACTTCAATAAAGGAGCCTACAAGTGGAGAGACGAAGGACTTTTTAAAAACTGTTTGATAAACACAAAATCCATTTAAATAGAATTTGCAATTTATTAAGCACCAAACTCTATTTACGTATGTACCATCGAAGAAATTGATACAGAGCCGTACGTTATTTGGTCGGAATATGTAAATGTCATGTAAGTCGTGATCTGGCTCGTCGTTAATTTAGATCCTCCAATCTGGCTCTGAATCATTTTTATATTTAACAGTATTAATTTCTTTGAATGTTTGAACTATCTTAGCTTACCTCAACAGCAATAACAAGAATGACCACAGCGCCTATAGCCTGGCCGTAGGTCTCGGCGAAAGAGCCAATGCGGTCATTGCACCCGCCGTTAGCGTTGGCCAGGCTGCACACGTCGACGTCGGTGCAGCAGCTAGCAGGCAGGGGCCCATCGTACGACGCCGCCCCCGTCGTCCCGCAGCACTGGAACTGCAAGACGCAACTGTTTTATATACCAATGCTATATTCTCAATTACAGACAGTCGTTTAGAGCGCATCTATCGAGATCTTTAAGGCGACCCTCTAAGTAGGAGTAATTGATGGATCCATACAAGACGTGTGTTGTTCATTATTCATAATTCATAACGGATCACCTGCTGGAAAGCAACTGCCGTCGCCTATGGACACTTGTAACATTGCAAATGGAATAGGGATATGGAATGAGATGAAAGGAACTCACTTACTGGACGAAACTCAGCACAATGCTGTTTTACACCAATTTTCTTTGAGGCCATGGTATTTCTCTTACGACAAGTTTACTAAAAGTTCTGCATGTTCATTAACCTTTCAAAATTACACACTCTTCACTCAAAAAATTACCAACGAAATATCAACGAAAATTCTACGAGCTTTACTCACAGCAGTCTCCATGACATGGAAGGGCTCCCTCATGTCTGGATTGGCGAAGGCCTCCCCCAGCCACTCGATCACGGTTTCCCTGATGCTGCTCAGCGCCCGCCACGTCACCACCGCTACGTATGTCTTACCCGTTGCCAGAGCCAAGATTATGATCGCATACTGTGAAAAGCATCAAAGAAAATCTTTCAAATGCAATTTTTAAACGCGACATTAGCCCACCCCACAACCACAGCAATTCTTGTGTCGCCCGGGGTTGTAGTGGGGTTTCCAAGGTGTGTGAAAGAAAACCGTTATTTGGTCGGACTATGCCGAGACCAGCCGACAGATCATGACTAAAACTTGATTTAGCTCACTTAGCTGGATGCAATAACACGAAGGTCTACGCTCACTTGTCATGTCTTCTCTGTCTTCTAGCGACCTGATTAATGTGCCCAAAATAGCAACAGAGAAGGATTTTCTTGCGTCTAAGTTCACTCTTGCTTACCAGGGGGGCCTCAAAGCCGCGTAGAATTCTCGAATCTGTGTCGAGTGACGAATCCAAGGGGTCTGCTCGTTTTCCCTTATGATGCTTTTTGGTTCTCCTTTACAAAACGTTGCCTCAAATAAACATTACATCTTCTCACCAGCGTCAAGAAGCACTTGTTCTCTCGTATAGCGCCGCAGCATCCCAGGAAGGCGGTGATAAAGATGAAGCCGCCCACCACCAGCAGCGTGATGGGGATGGTGGTTATACCGGCCGGTACCAGCTCTGTTAGTTCCGTCAACTGCACCACCACGGCGATACCTAATCCCAAAAGACCGAGGCCTGCCAACTGGAATTATAATTCTATATGTAATTTAGGATGCACAAGGGAGTTTGGACACCAAGGCGTGGATTCTGCATTCAAAAGAGTGTAATGGGTTTAGTTAAGTTTAGCCGTCCTTAGTGTCTGGTTTACACGTATTAAGTAGATACGTAGGTAACTAAATTTTAACTTAATTTTAAGTTACGGAAGTGGGGACGACCTGGGAAAGGTTTTCTTTTTATAATTTTTATTTTTTATCTTTAAGTCTGGATATTGTTAGTTTGTATTTAATTTAGTTTATAGTTTGTTTAAAATATTATGAGAAAATTGTTTGTTTTGCAAATAAAGAATTTCATTTGCGGTCCAATTTCGACCATTTTAAACGACGTGAAATTTTGTTATGTGTGTTTACATGCAATCAATAACTTTAAATTAAGTCAAAATTTAGTCCTACTTATCTACTTATTACAAACCAGACATAACGTCGTTGTTGATTGGTTATTATGTGCTTATTTTAGTGGTTTTTAAATGAATGAAATGAAATTAATCAAATGAAATGTTATTTGTCGATACTCGCTAGCGACTGCGTAAATTTTTTACTATGGCAAAATCATACAGCGCCTCTAGCGGTCACTTGCGGGACTAAAATAGCCAGGAGAGTTTTGTAAAATTCATGTTTTAGAGAAATACGATAAAAGTACTTACGGAGAAAACCAAGTTGGTAACGAACAATCCATATTTCATTATACAACACATCGTGCACTCAATTCAATTAGTCATTCGTTTTTAATTTTAGCCACAGATAATATTTATTTAAGTCACCGATGAATACTTTTTCCAACTTCCAGTCACAAATTGAGCTATTTTAGCTGCTGGTTATATGTAATTATGTTTTTCTAACTTCCAGTCACCACTTGTGCTAACTACAGTATACTGATAGGAAAATATCGGAATGATTTACCGTCTTTATGATAGATAAAGTGATTGTTATCAAAACTGATAAACTGGAAGCCCCGCTATTGTTTATAAGTATTAGGTATTTACTATTCATGAATCATAATAATTACTATAGTAATAATTGTCCACATCCCTTGTTTCATCCAGTCCAAGAACACAGTATATAAACACACATGACATTGGAAAATTCGTCGAAAAGCTAACCATTTTACAATTTAATTGAAACTACCATTTTAATCTGTGTGTATCTATAAATGTATTTTATTTATTTATTGCACACAAGAAAACATTGAAAACAAATTACACAGAAAGACGACACAAATGATCTGCTTATTTTAACGACCGTTTTTATATTAACCCCCAATGAAGTAGGTAGGACGTGACAGACACTAGACATTTTGTATACAGATTTATTGTATAGAGCGTGTATACAATAAATCTGCTGAAAGTGTATGGGGAAACTCATGTCGCTGTGGCGCGGACGCTTCAAAATGAGACATTTTCTTTTGTGTTTTGTAATTTTCATTCGTAAATCAGTACTAGATGGCGCCACGATAGACAAATCTAGATATCCTTTAGTTTCCCCACAGATCTAAAATTAGCTGTAGATCACAATAATTAACTTCATATTGGTAATGTAAATCGTGTTCCACAATTATATCAGTGTAGTGTCCAGAATAGCATCAATTACAATTACTTTCTATTGGCCCAGTACGGACATAAAACTCAAGCAAACTTTTTTTTTTATGATAAGGGGGCAAACGAACAAACAGGCTACCTGATGGAAAGCAACTACCGGTGCCTATAGACACTAGCAACATTAGAAGATTTGCAGGTGCGTTGCCGGACTGATAATAGTATAAAAACACTGACAAATATGACAATTGTGAAGTTAGCAATTGACTTTAGTCGGGCATGGCACTTTGACAATGTTTGACACTTTGAATCACCAGTGATGCTTGATTTTCTTTTTTTTACACAAATTTCACCATCAGAATTTTTATGGTGTAATATTTGCAGAGTATATAGCCAGTAATTATTTGTTTTCGTGCGCAAGTGTAGATAAAATGTTGCGAAATCCAATATAATAATATGAAAGTTTTGTGACATTTCTTGCGAACGACAAAATATGAAATAAAATAAATGGGACTATTTCTTACATAAATAATAATGAAAACCTAATTTTGATCATTTTACTACAATAAGGCTATTTTCTAAATTTAAACAGAGAAAGTTTTACATATTTTTCTCTGATTTTGTTGCAATGAATGCTGGTATCAACGCCATCTAGCGGCTACCGCGTAAACTGCTTAGTAATCAATTTAAAAAAAAATAGAGAATGTCCCATTCTCATACAAGTAACATTTCTTTTTCGCTTTCAGCGCTGCTAATTGCAGTAGACACATTTATATGTGTCTAAAGTCTAAAGTTTTATCATAAAGGTCTAAAGTTTTATCACCTACTTTTGATATAACCTGTATTAGAGTAGGGAAAATTATCGTGAGCGAGTTTAAATAATAAAACCATTTATGAAGAAGAAAAAAGATTGTTTTATTTGCTTTAAATAGACCACAAAACGGGAACACCGAGCTTGATAAAATTTGGCATAACCATAAATGTGGAGACTACCAGAAAAGGACTAAGTTATTCGTCATTTGTGTAAAATGCACGATTTCGTGTATTAGACTTTGTATGCGTGTAGAACCACTAACAACTTCTAACTGTCTTTTGATAAGTAGTTCGGAGAACTACACAGGAAATTAAACTACTTATCAGATAATATTAAGTGAACAATAATGACTATGTTTTAAGTACATATCTTGACATAATATTCTTGTATGCGTGTGTTTATCAATGAACTATTCAAATTTTTTAAATTCTTCAAACTCTTTATTTTACCCTATCATATATTATTTACACATTCACACACACACTACACTTTATCACGTATATATTACGTACGTATATATTGCCTTTCGGCGACGTGATCCTCGCTTCATTCGGGGCCTCCCCCGGAATTTTCGATAAACTATGCCATCGAGCCAGAACTCCTCCGCCTCGACGGTGGACGAAACTGGTGTCGGCACACACATATCAAATTACACATAATATCAAACAAATGATGAGGCGTCGAGACGAGGCAAATAAGCGTGCACGTATCTCTAAAGTTTGGTCACATATTAGTTTCTATAAGGAGCTCAAACGAGAAGTTTCTTGTGCTCTTATCAGAGAAAAAACTGCCTATTTTAGTTCATATATCAATTCTAATATCAAATCACTGCAAATAATGTGGAAACACTTAAAAGCAAATGTTAACCCATACGAATACAAATCAGACCTAAATTTACCGAACCATCTTTTCGATCCCGACCTAATAAACAATTTTTTCTTATACTTACCAGATAATAATACGGTATCCCAGTTGACACTTGAGTATTTTAACAATAATTTATTCGGCAATGCAAAATTTAATTTTTCTGTAATTAATGACAATGAGGTCTTAAAAATTTTTAAACCTTTAAAATCTAATTAGATGGGTGATGACGGAATTAACTTAACATGTTGTCTATGGTTGAGGCAAACCATAGACAAATTTACTTTTATTAATTATTTTTGTTATGTCAGGGTTATAACTAAAATAATTAATAACTCACTTCTTACTGGCACTCTTCCCGAGTTATGGCGTTTATCAATTATTAAACCACTGCCACAGAAGGAAACAATAGGCGAGCTTAAAGACCTGAGACCTATTAGTATATTACCCTATATGTCTAAAATATTAGAAAAGGTAGGTAAGTACATGGTCAAATGAGCAGTTTCTTGGAGGAAAATGTAATTCTATCCGTGGTACAATCTTGTTTTTGCAGACAACACAGCACTGCAACCGCACTACTCGATGTTGCATCATTGCATCACAAGACAAAGGCGAGGTAACCATGTTAGTTTTCCTGGATTTTTCCCGGGCTTTTGTATACCGCTCTTGATTGCCAAATTAAAATATTACGGCTTTGGCCCCGAGGAAATTGCCTAGTTCTCGGACTACTTATACAATCGTCACCAAGTAGTCGAAATAAGAAAAGTAGACGGCACACCGATACGTTCTAGCCCACGTAGAGTGACCAGGGGATGGGGAACTCCAAGGGGGATCCGTTATCGGCCCCTATCTTTTTGCAATTTTTTGTGCTGATATTATCTTTTTTCTTAAGCTATGCAGACGATATACAGCTATATATATAGTTTAAGCTGTGTAACATTAAATATGCTTTAAATAAACTTAACGCAGACTTAATAAGAATCAGTGAGTGGTGCAAAATGATTTCCCTAGTGCTTAACCCCAATAAGACTAAATATATTTTACTAGGCTCTAAAAGTATTGTATAAAAAACCGCTGTATCCCCACCTCTTATCCGTATTGACAACACTATGATGGAGCGAGTGACAGAGACAAGCAATCTTAGAGTGCTCATGGCCGAGGGACTGAAATTTGAAAAACATGTCATCAAAGTCGTCAGCGGGTGCTTTTACCGATTAAAACTATTATATAAAATAAGGAATTTTATATCGCAACAGCTACGACGAAAACTATGTAAATCACTGGTGCTCTCAAATTTAAATTATGCAGACGTAGGGATAGGTCCCTGTTTGTTAGTACGATCAAAAAACCTGATACAAAAGGTACAGAACGCGTGCAGTAGGTACCGTTACGACATCCCCCCGCGAACACATGTCACACCCTACATTAATAACCTTTGGTGGCTTAAAATGGACGGTCGGAGACAATTGCACTTCGCCACCCTGCTTTTTGGTGTGATTCAATTAAAAACTCCTACCTACCTTTATGACAAATTACAGTGGGCAAGCGTTACGCACAACCACGTACAGGGGTAGTTTCAGATACCTGGCCAGTAAGATCTGGAACAACCTTGTGCCGCCGGAGATGCGTTCTCTAAAAACAATAGAAGGATTAAAATTTCAATTTAAGGCATATTTGTTACGGAGACAATGTGCTGCTCAATGTAAACGATAATGAATAATTTTCTTTTATAGCATTTTAGCATTTCATATTTAAAACATGACATTTCCATTATTATTTAATTTTAGTACGTACATAAATGTTTTTTGACGTGACAACGTCTTATAATTCGATAGAGCTGGCTGGACGCACGAAAAAACATGACTCATGCGGCGTTACCTCGCTCTGAGGCGTTCCGTTTAAGGCTTGGAGTGCAAGCGAGA
>JAOTAV010062055.1:0-40079 GCA_026546445.1 Cyclargus thomasi | reverse complement strand
TCCCTCGGGTACTTAGCACAGGGCCAGACTGACGTGGTGTGAAGCGTCCATAGATATTATTATTATTATATTATATAACCAAAAGTAATGTTCCTCAGACTCCGACTAAACTCTCGTCTAATGCGGTCAGTAGCGTCAGGGGAAGAGATTTGGAGATCCGATTTTCACAATAACTTATTTCATGTCTTTCCTCTTACGCGATATTTTGTACACTGACGCTGCGAATCGCAACACTGTGTCATGCGACAGAACAACGCACAAACCGACTTATTAAGAGACAGTTTATCAGTTAGCATTTTTTTTTTGTGTTTCGCAGCGTCGGCTTATAAACGGCGTTAAAAAAACTAGCGTTACTTTCTTAACGCTAACGGAAGTTGACCGAATAATTTGTTTGTGCAGGATGAAGACAAGAAGAGTGCAGGTGAAGGGCACACGACAGAAGATGAGTCGTCACAGGATTCTAAGGGTGAGTCTTTGGCGCAAGACCCAGAGACCCAAGGTAACACCGATGTAGATCAACAGAAGACAGAACCTGAAGGTCAGGATTGTTTTGTGAAGTTTCATCTCTCGCCATAATGTTCATCTACATCGCTACTAACCGCCGGGACTTGTCATCCTAAATGTGCATCTCATACTTCATTTTGTGTGTGGGATGGTAAAAAATATGTGCTGCTTGTTGATTGGCTAGGAGCGAGGCTACGTTGCCCTGTTGCGTTGCGTCGCGTCGCGTCGTCGGATACGAATATTGCGTTGTTTGCCACATCTGCGTTGTTGCGGGTTGCGACGCGTGACACGATCACATCCTATTCTTCTTTGTATTTCATGTTATGTACAATCAGACAAGTTGAAAGATACAGATCGTGGATCTAAGTAATTTGGTCGGTTTATGTCAAACTCAGTCGACAGATCGCAACTTACATGGAATTGACATATTCCGACCAAATAACGTACGTCGATCAACTGGCTCTTGTTGGCTTTCAATTTCCTCCATTATCATCGAGCATATAACCAATCAACAAGTAATATGAGTCATCCGTGTCCGATACTTATCACTGATTTGTCACTGATAAATTAACCGCCAAACAACTAATGCCTGCACTAAAACCGTACGCACCAATAGGAGATCTGTATGTACTCCGATACTTCCGACTTTTTGTTATAATTATATATAATAATATAATTTCCACTCTTTTTTTGTTATATGCTCGATGTCCATTATACATTCGGTGAAACAACGCGTCCAACAATACAACCTATCAATGTGGCATGCCCTAAAATGAATTTTGAATAGTAATATTAAACGTCAATTGGAACCGCAACGTAAAGGACCAATGTGGCTTCGCCCTTTATATGGAGACCCTTATCAAACTGACGATTTATTATTATGGGCGCGGCGATTGCGAGGCGCTAAAACATCTTATCGATACGTGTTCGCCAGTCAAATTGCTTATGAGCAATATTCTAGTAAGAAGTACCGTCGCCATATCCCTTAACCCTATGCTCGTTAGCTACCAATATAAAAAGGGTCCTAATAGTTGTTACATCGGGTCATTTACGCAAACGGTTAAAACCGCGGCCATCACTATAACACAAAAGTCGCGACGAATTCGCTAAGCCCAATGTTTGAGCGCTGCACAACCTCTACCTACAAGCCGAGTATGAAAAGGTCCTAAATCCTATTGGTCATAACTTGTAATGAAACGTCTGATAGGTTTTGCACGGATAAAGAAAATTGCGCAACCAGTTTAGTGAGAGTGGATTGAAAACTAATCACGTAATACACACTGAGCTTACGCTTCTAATGACACTCGACGTTTTGGTCAACCGCCCTAAAAAGATCATTTTGCAATATTGCTATCAGCAATTCATTTTATATTTTTTCTTGTAAATAAGTAGTAATTTTACAAAGCAGTGATTTTACAATCATTTATAATTGATCTCGAAGTAACTATTTTATTAAAATAATTCGATTTTTGAGCAAAATGTTCTAAAACGAATTGTAGAGTAATTCCTTTGCAATATTGCTATTACGACAATTTTAGGTCCCTGCACTCCGTTACTTTTATTCAATGAATATTTCAACAACTATAAGGTACTAGCGGACTCGAAAGATTAAGATGGTAAATGTTCAGTAAAATGTAAATTAAAGTTAAATAGTTACTTAATGTTTCCGAGTGCGGACGTTTCCGTGTTGATTAGACTAGTTGCGCAACCCTGATGTTTCTAGGGATTTCCTGTCACTAGGGATAGTGTTCTTACGTGTTGGCATTTGCAGAGCTTATCTCGGGATGCAAAAATATGTTGCATTGTTAATTATACTAAGCACAGATTAACTGAAAAAGTTGCCTTAATAAAAGTTTTTAAACTTAATCTTGTCTAGAAACAAATTGAAAGATAAACATCCATATCGGGCAAGTAATCATAAGAGAGGCTTGGGTCTGATGGATTGGATATTTGAGAACCTCTGGATAACACCAGGAATCTTAAATGTTTACCGTCTTGTAAGCTTACAACACATACTTGAAATCCGAAATTTTAAGCCTGTAAGTCATTTAGTTCTGAAAGTAAGCGATAGCAAAGTTTCGTATTTTCGACACTCACTCATGATTATCAAAATAGAACTACTACTTCCCATTTCTCCCACACTAGAAATTTGGTACAAAGCTAAAGTTTAATGGTCTCATAAAGGGAAAACTATAAAAACTAGGACAATCAATTTTATTACTATATATACGATTTCGAATTTAAATTTGGTAAAAATCGTGACTATTTTGACGACTGTTGTGGTGATTTTTTAGTTTTGTACCTCATGAAATAGGAAGTAGCTGGAGAGAGCGGATCTCTTTAAAAACCGGTTCCGTACCACTGGAAAAAAAGAATACAAAAATGTGTATTAACAAAAACTGTGTCAAAAAAAAACTTTCTACAAAAAGAAGTGAAATCCCACCAAAAACATTCTCTAAAAAACAGGCGGCCAAGTCTCGATTAAGGTGCTTGTTTCTCTCGAAAAAGTAATGAAATCTAGACAAAAGCGTGCCAAGTCAAAGGTCCCTTATTGCCATTTGTGAATGGAACCAATGAATGTTAGTTCAAATTTACAATTGATTTAATTAAACAGCGAGTTAACTTGCGCGATCGGCAGGATCACTTATTTGACGTTTGAACGGTAAAATCGAGTAAAGTTGTATTAATTAAGTTGGATTAAATAGAACGCGATCCTATTTTTTGGCGAGTTAAGTGATAAGTGGCACACCTTTTGCGTCTCCCGCACCCCGCCAACTTAACTCAACAGCGTATAGACATCTGAGTTTAGTACAGATCATATGATAATATTTAATTTATCAAAAATTTTAATACAATTGGTATTTAGTCGAGTAAAATATTATATTAATTTAGTTTGTAGGCAGTAATTGAGCAATTATTGGGCACTTATCTTGTTATCGAACCAACAACTTATGATTACTTAATTCGCCTACGTTTGAACGTCACTTAATACTTACTACTTAATTTTTAGCTGACCATTTTGTTAACTAGCTATTGTACTTAAATGTAAACGAGGCCATATACGACTGGCCTTTGACTTTTACCCACTAACGAATTAGGAATGGTCAAAGGCTAGTCATATAACATTAATTATAATAATAAACAAATGGCAGTAAGGAACCTTTCACTTGGCACGCCTTTGTCTAGATTTCATTACTTACAGAGAGAAACAAGCAGCTCAATCGAGACTTTATCTTTTTTCATAGAATGTTTTTGGTAGGATAGCCATTACAAAAAAATATTTTTTTCATTGACTCGAGTTTATTCAACGTATTTATAATCTGCACGTAAATAACAAGAGAGCTTATCATGTTCTTAGTTACATAAAAGTGCCTGAGTGTTGCTAGCTTTTTGAATATATTTACGTGTTTTATTATTACCGTTAAGAATAAATATCATTATTACCAAAAATTAATTTAGAGGAAGAAATCTCAAATCATTCTGATACTATTGCCTTATCAGTCAAGTTTGGTTTTTGAACTTGAATTTATCGGTATGTAATTTTGTTGTATAATCTCATTTCTTATTTTTACCCGATTGCGCCAGAAGGGTTGTTTTTTGAGAGAATGTATGTATGTACTATATATGTATTATTGTTTGGCACGCTCTGCAGCCTAAACGGATTGATGGATTTCAACGTATGTACTATGTGGTATCGTTAGGTTCGTCTTGATAGCGCAAGTGTCCGCCATTTTTATTTTTTAATGCCCAGTGTAAGCATTAAAAAATAAAAATGGCGGATTTTGAAGTCAAAATTGTGAGGTTCAAATAGTGTTTTTTCCACCCATTTAGGTCGAGTAGGGTATCAAAATGAAGGGCTTCAAATAGCTATTTTAGAAATAAACATAACCTGATGTTAAAATTGTAATGCTTCCTGCAGTCGTGTTTTGTGTTTTTGGACTACATGTCCTCAATCACTCGTTGATGATGTTATTTGTTTTCACTTTAAAAAAATTTTACTGTTTATTTGGCAGGTGATGCAAAATCAGCGACTGCCAACGGGAAGGAAGATGATGCGGGAGGGGATGACTCCAAAAGTGAAAAAGATTCCAAAGCTGACGGGGAAGTAAAAAAGGTAAATAAATATTTTTAGCAGGTCTGAAGACTTTGAAGTATTTCATAGGTCTGGGTGGACACTGACCCACGTCACGTTATGTCAAACCGACAGATCAATGCACGAGGCTGGTTTCTCGAGGGTCAGTAAGTTAGCAAGCTAGTAAATGTGGCTTCTTGTAGACAATAGAGAATATGCATGACATTATTTCTTTAAACAAATCTATCGTTATTGAAAAAGGATGTCCAATCAGTTGTTTAATAAAATTGAAAACAATAAAGTTACAACCCTTTAAAGTAGTCACTTAGAAAGAGAGATCCGATATTGATTGTGACGTCAAAGTCTATAAGCTGCATACAAAGTTCATACTAAATTACGTTTTGAGCGTAAGAGATGGGTAGAAAACTTAAATCGCTAATATCTTACTTATTTTTCATGAGAATTCGGAGATTTTTTGTCAATCTGTATATCTTTTAGCCCACTATCATAGTAATTTGCATTCAATTAATTTTGTTTCCCACGCATCTTCCCTATTATTTTAATTTCTAAGCTAGTGAACTAAGCGTGGAAACAACTATCATGTTATAACTTACATGCCAGGTCAGCTAGCCAAAACAGCTTAAAAGTGAACTTGCTATACTTTTAAGCTTGCTATACTAGCATGATGGACATTACATTGATTTGGAATAACCCGATCAAATGCCGTCATATGATGTCAGAAATCGATTCTAAGATGACGATGAATCGATTTCTTTGATGGTGCTAAATATGTAAATTGTAAAATTGTCACGTTTTAAACCAACACATCTAATATCTTAGGAGGAGAATGGTGAGACACACGACGATGAGGATGAGAAAGACGGTGCCAAGGAGAATGATAAAGGCGCGAAGAAGGTAGCACCTAAGAAGAAACCTAAAAAAGAGGTTTGTACTCCGTTTTGTAGTAGTTAGTAATAGTTTTGTAGTAGCCCTAATAAGGCAACATATTTACAATTCATTGTTAGCCACAACTGCCGCGTTAAAGCGAATCAATGAACGCGTGGTTTCCGAGTCACTATTCGAATAGGAATTGTTCTTAAGGTTTCCCATTTTTAGGACACAGAGGAGGAGGACGAAGAAGAAGACGACGAAGAGGATGAGGAGGAGGATGATGGTGAGGACGGCGAAGAGGAAGACGAGAAGAAGCCCAAAGACAAGTGAGTTACCACTAACTACCCTTTACATTTTTAACCCCACACTTATAATGTCTCTGCGTGTGATTATGTCCATCTGCAGCATAATAGCTGTCTATAGCAAAATTTAGGTCATTTATTTGTAGTTGCTACGTTAGAATGTGTAATAAGGGGAAACCAACAAACACACTTTCCCATTTATAACATTAGTATGGATTTGTAGGTATGGATGGATGTTTTGATGGCGTTTGTCATTTAGGGTAAAGAAACCGGCCGCGAAGAAGGCGAAGACTGGTGACGAGGAGGGTGACGACGAGGAGGAGGGTGACGAGGAGGGCGAGGAGGAGGAGGAGGAGGAAGAAGAAGAGGAGGCGCCCAAACCCAAACCCAAGAAGGAGGTAATACATTAAATAAACAAAATAAACTTCTTACCCATATTTAAAAACATCACATAAATCACAATCTTTAAAAGAAATGTATGGTTAACTAACTATGCCCCGCGATTCATGTGGAAGAAATACTTTTCCGCATATGTGCTAGGCGACTCCTAGACGATCAATTTTATTGCCCAATATCATGTATTGTACAATATAATTGATCGTTTATGGTAAATATTGAAGATTGCGCAATGATTAAAGAAAATTTTGAGCGAGTTCATTTTTATTGCACCATCTAATATAAAATTCTCGTGTCACAGTTTTTGTTGCCATACTCTTCCGAAACGGCTTGACCGATTTTGATGAAATTTTTTCTGCTTATCCGGTATCTATGAGAATCGGCCAACATTTATTTTTCATTCCCCTAAATGTTAGGGGTAGTACAACACTAATTTTTTTTGGTCAGCTAGTATTTTCATATAATGCGTCGTGTAGGGTCAGTATTGCGCAATATTTTTTTGTCTTCACACAGGTGCAGCTACATCTTGTTTAAACATGTCTGCTAAGAACATTGCATACGGTCCTAATATCAATATTCGCCTGAACGTGAAAGATTGAGCAGTTTGTATTATTGTATAATTGTGGAAATTGAAAGAGAGCCAGTTGACGGACCTACGTCATTTGGTCTTTGGAAATATGTCAATTCCAACCGGACCAAATCACTTAGATCCACGATTAGCATATGTTTCAGCTTCCCTGATTGTACATTAAAACTGATCCGTGAACCGTTCTGGATTTAAGGTCTAGGGGCCGCCTTAATCCAGAATACCAACTAGCAGCATGCCAAATTTTATTAAAATCGTTTACAGGTTGTAAAAGTAACAAACATACACACTCACGAACTTTCCCGTTTATAATATTATATTAGGACAATAAATTTACACTAAAGCAACTTGTCAAGCTAATCATAAAATAATTAGTGCTTTTTTATTTATCCAATGACATTTTTCTAAGATGTTATGAAACAAATATTGTATCGGAAATTCATTGTGTAACTTTGGTATGGTTTAGTAATTTTAGCTCAGTTCTTTATTGAATTTTTCTTTACCTTCGCAGCCTACGGAGCCCCCAGTTCCTTTACCAGCGGGCAAGGGTATTCCTCTAGGACATATCAGCGCAGTCGAAATCTCCCTATCAAGGTTTAAGACTCAAGACCAAAAACTATTGCATCAGTACTTATATGGAGTAAGTAACACCACAGTAACATTATATGGCAACTACGGACTTAATACATAACGTAATGTAAGATGTTAGAATATCACTAACTAAAGTATTTTTCCTTAGCAATTGTGCCTTGACCGTAACGTGAAGCGCAACATAAAAAAGTTCAAGGGCTATGAGTGGGCCATAGGCTCGTCGGAGTACAAGGCCAAGTTGGAGGAGACCACAAAAATGGAGAATAAACAGCTGCGTACGATGTGCGAAATGCTCGACTTGGACAAGAAAGGTGGGCATTGAATATGTTGACAAAAGTTGCTCTACAATATATCATCTATATTCATATACCTTTGAAAACTTTGTACCTTGTAAAGGAAGAGCGTGGAATACCAATATTATTTTATAATGTTTTAATCTTTCATATTTATAATAAATAAAACGGTACACACACAACAACACGCACACTAAAATATTTTGACATGACATGATAATCATACACAAAATACTATTTTGTTTAGTTTATGGTTGAAGTCTGTGATTTTTTCTTCAATATAATGGCCTGGTAATGACCTTTATGCCAAATTAAAGTCTGTGATTGAATTGAGAAAAGATAAAATTTTTGATAGCTCCTCTACACAATGGATTTATCTATTTATGGAATAGAATTTCGATCACAGGGCGACAGGGTAAATTATAGTTGTGCCAAAATTTGTTTTGAAACCGCAGAAATTTTTTCAGCAACAGAAAATTGCCTGGGTCCTTTCCCATCTTTATCTTTGCACCAAGTTATATCCAAGTCAGATTAGCCGTTTGAGTGTGAAGGGATGACAAATAGGCAGACATTTGTAATATTTGTGAGTTTATACTTTAGGGTAAATGAATGTAACCCTTTGGTCAGATTTTGAAATTAAGCCTTTTAAATTTACTCAAATTTCCCAAATGACTTTTGGTCAGCAATGGAGTACAAATGATACTTAATGTTAAAGCTTATACATAGGCCAGCAGGTTAAGTTTAACCTCTTATAAGAAAAGTCAAACATTAAGCACAATACCCAAGAATATCTGATATACAATGATATTCATTCTTTCATTACTAACTAGGACTTAATTCCAAAGCTTATAGTTAATCAGAAAAATTGTGAATATCGATTTCATGTAAAAAAACGTCAAATAACTACAAAACTAGTCAGTTAAGATAAACGATTTTTTTGTACTGGATAATGTAAGTAACACTATAATCGCTAAGGAGAAATTCTTATTTCTTGTTTTATTAATTGTGTATTACATATTTTCTGTTAGCGGGGGAAGATTTTCGAAACTTCGGATGTATGATCAAGGCCGTTGACGCCTGTATTCCCCTTAAGAACTAGCTTTTGCAAACTTGGTAGCTTGCGTGAAATTCGAAAATCTCGTAATAACATTTTTTTCCAAGACCAAAAGTAGCCTGTAAATCTCCATTCTTTCAACTTGACAAAAATCAAGTTTATTTATTGCTTCATCAGGGCGTGATGGAAGGATAAACAGACATTTATGATATTAATCTGCTGTCCTAACATGAGTTGCGGGTGTTCAGGTGGGCCGAGCGAGCTGGCGGCGCGGCTAGTGGGTTTCCTGCAGCAGCCGGTGGCGAACTCGCCGCACGCGCGCGGCTCGGCGCGTACGCCAGTGTCCACGCCCAATACCGGCGGCCGCCCGAGACGATCCGCTGCCGTCAAGATGCACAACAGAGGTTAGTTATACCAGACTAGCGTTAGATTACTGTAGAAAACTTTATATTATGTGGTGGTATTTTTTTTTAACGAAGCTTCTTATGTGATTTAGTAGTCTTGTAAGTGATTTTAGCAATGATAAGTTGATTACTATAAATATTGCAAGTACAAAATTTAGTAATTCCTTTATCTATAATCTGTTGTAAAGAATGTTTTAAATTATTGGGTATAGCAATGGAAGCTTAGCAGAAAATGGCATGAAAAAGTTCCATCATAAAATTACTGTTATGGATAATATTCACGGCTTATTTTGTGCGCAGGCTACTCGGATGAAGAATATGAGTCAGAACCCGAAACTAAAGTTAAAGGCCCGAAACCAGACAAAGATGGATCAGAAGATTCAGATGTAAGTATAGTTGAAATGTAAAAAAACTAATAAGTTTTATTATTTTGTTTAAGGTTGACTGTTTTTATGTTTGTTATATTTTGTTTATAGGGTTCGTTTGCCCCGAGTGGCTCAGAGGCGGATTCAGATTTCGATCCCGAGGGCGGCGAGGGGGCGAGCGGCGCGGGACGTAAGCGTAAGACAGTCGTGCGCCGGCGGTCAGGTGGTAAGGGCAAGAAGGCCAAGCGAGGCAAGGCTGGTAAACGGGGCAAGGTATGTTCTATATAACTAGTTCTTGGAACAAATATATTTCTTTTAAATAAAGCTAGTTAAATATTTAACTAGCTGTCCCTTCTTTCCCTTTTGTTAGGCGTTTGATTATAAAAGATACTACCCGATTCTCAGACCAACTAAATTAGGATATTATTGTTATTATAACACACTTAATTGTTTTTTTATCAGGGTGCAGGCAAAGGGCGGAAGAAAGGGAAATCCGACAGCGAAGAGGAGAGCGACAAGTCGGAGAGCGAGAGCGGCGGCGAGGACGGCTCTGGCAGCGAGGGTGAGGAGTCGGACGTGAGTGTTATATTTAGTTCAAAAATTTACTACTGCGATACTTTGCTTTACGCTGTCTTTTTATTACTAGCGGCTTGTTTTCCTTAGCAACTTGCGCCTTAAATTATCCCAAAACAAATTCAAAGTTAAAATTCATCTATCTCTGTTCTATTTTGTTTTTTAATGTTTTGGGCATAATAAATTAACAGATAGACTGTTAGGGGCAGGGCTGCTGGTGGTCTCCACCACAATTAAAAAACTTGTTCGATATAGTGTGAACTAAATTGATAGGTAACTGGTAGAATAAGCCCCGGCGTGCGTAGCTTAGGCCGGTGGACGTGCAGAACAGGAGTGAGGGGTATCCATAAAGTTAACATGATTCTGATTACAGGAGCCAAAGTCTAAGAGAGGTCGTGCGGTCGCGACGCCGAAAGGACGCAAGGCCGTGGGCAAGCCCGCCGGCAAGGCCACGCCCGTAAAACGAAAAGCACCCACGCCGCCAGGTACAAAATTTTAAGTGTGATTACTTATAGCAACATTAGTTGTAAATAGCATAAAATAAAAAAAACAGTTTATCAGCATGGCAAAAATAAAATTTGTAGGCAAAAAGAAGGCGGGCGCTAAGTCAGCGGGGCGACCGCCCAAGAAGGGAGGAAAGAAGGCGTCATCGGAGGAGGAGTCCGGGGAGGGCAGCGAGGAGGAGGAGGAGGAGGGCAGCGAGGACGAGGAGAGCGGGGAGGAGTCCGACACGCCCGCCGATAAGAAGGCAAAGCGGCCGCCAACCGTTAGTATACCCTTTCATGTTAAACTTAGTGTTTTCGTGAAACATTATAGACAAACCGCGTATGTGATACCTGGAACCAATGGAGACATGTTAATCAGAAAACCTCTTAGGTAAGGTAGCAGGTACTTTTTACATAGTATAATGGTGGATATTGAAAGAGAGCCACTTGAGCCAGTGGTAGGCATATTATGTCAATTCCATATAAGTCGTGATCTGTCGCCTGAGTTTGACATAACCTGAACAAATTATTTAGATCTCTCTGTATCTGTTAGTATATACTTTTACCCAAGTAATACTGATAGATATTTGTCAGTCACTTTTATATCCCACACCTAGTGTTATATAATAAGACATTAGTACGCTGTAATGATTTTTTTATATGTAAAATGAAATAATATATAAATAAACAACCCTTCTGCAGGACGATGAAATCAAGAAGTACGTGAAACAAATCCTGGAAGGCGCTAACCTGGAGCACATCACGATGAAAACCGTGTGCAAGCAGGTCTACAACCACTTCCCAGACTTCGACCTCGCGCACAAGAAAGACTTCATCAAGGCGACAGTCAAATCGGTGAGTTGTCCTAAAGATTTCTTGTGTGATTTGTTATTCAAGTCGCAAGTGGTTAAGAGGTTCGTAGTGCTTATTCACAACACATGGCCGCGTAATGGTCGTCGTGTCGCATTACGTAGTAATAATATCATAAGAGCAACAAGAGAGCTTTTACATGGCACGATTACCGTGTCGTGACCAGTTGGTGGGTAGAAACACGAACACGGCGACTGTCTTCAGTAATGTGTAGACTTGTATTATAGACACTCTTCACATATGAATTGAAAACATAAGAAGCGGATAGCTAACATTTTGCAACCTTCGAGTATATACTAATTTTTTCCCATAAAATTTTGACAAATCTTGTAACTTCTCTTTTTCTTTATCTAGCTAGTGTACCGAGCTATACATAAAATCCACATTATTTTAATTCCAACATATTTTTCGGGTCCAAAATCGTCAATTAACGCAAAAATCCGGAAGTTTTTAAAATGTCAGTTATCTGCTTCTTCCACTTTTTTCTTTAATTATGAACGCACATGAAAAGGCAGTAATTTAGCGCGACTGACTTTTCCTGTGACGACATCATTCTTTTTTTTCCGTTTAAAATTTTTGTTTTTTTGTGTAACATTTTTTTTTTTCTTTTATTTCACAATTCGTTTTGTTTTTGTTTCAGTGTATTTAAGATGTTAGGAGTTAAGAGAGGAGTGTAGATGTCTACGTAGCATACCTATAGTTTTTAAACAGACATAGCTATATATTATTACAATAATAATATATTATGGAAACTATTAAATATGTGAAATGGAACAGAAAACTGCTTTTTATATAAGGTAGTTATATGCTTTTTTATATTTTTTTCTTTACTCAAATTCTTTTTCTTTGCATTTTAATTTACACTTTGTATGGCACATTTTTTCCTTAAGCCATACTTTTTTGTTATTTTACTTCAATATTGTTATTAATGTTATGTAGTCGTTTACAAACCCTGTGTACATCTGTATATCTTGGCTTGTAAGCGACCGTTAGTGTGCATTAGATTAAAGCTTGCATTAAAAGTAGTTGTCTGTTTCAGCTCATATCGTCGTGAGCTGCCGTCGGCCGCAGCCAGCTCCAGCACTCGTAGACTAATTTCGTGCGCGACGCGTTCGTCGTTTTTATGTTGTAGGAATAATTTCTGTATAAGTAAGGCGTAGTCCGTAAGGGAGTTGGTTTAGTTTGTGTTCGTCTACTCGTCTGTTGTCGGGACCACGCTCGTAGCCCGATCGCATTGTATGCCTGTGTGCGGGCTAATTACGACTCGTCGAATCAAACGCGTCGCAACTTGACAATAGTGTGATTTGCTGTTTCTTAAAATTAAATCGTTGTAAGCGATTTTGGGATACTTTTGAACACAAAACGAATAGCTTAATACGATGGAAACGTTTTGTTGTTGTCGCCCCTAGACCTTTTAGATTGTGGCGCGTGTGATTAGACGTAACATTCGATTATATCGAATATTATTGTGCAGAATAGACGATAGGCGTTAAATGATTCTCTCCTATTATATAATTTTTATTTTGTTACATTTTTTATTTCGCCATCGACTATAAGAGCTTATGTTATTTCTAGTTCTTTTTGTAGTGCGAAAACCCTACTCACAATGTTTTATGAGTTTGTTATGTTTTCTATGGGCTTATACATATTTACATCGTGTATTTTATGTATTACGAGATTTTATTGCACGCTGATGTTTTATGTCGTTTCTTGTTGATATTGCGACTGAGGTTTTCGCACGCGGTGGAAACGGACTCTCGTATGGAGAGAACGACGACGCTGGTAAATTCACTCTCTTACCCTCTACGAAAGTGTATTGAGATATACTAGGATATAAAACTAATTATTTACTCAAAATACAATAAATTATTAATATATTTTTGAAAATTGTATTTCGGACTAATTAAAATATCATTTGTCAATAGAAACAATGCTTTTTAACAAAATTTGTGTCTGTGTAAAAAATTTAAGAGTCGTTAATTGGTTTTTAACGGTGTGGAAGTAATATTATTTTTCTAATATTAGGCCGTAATATATTATTTGCTGTCGGATATATGTAGGAAAGGTATTTAAGGAGCGTTCTATGTAAGTGTACTTTAAGATGTGTAAATAATACACAGGATCACTAGGGTTCGCGCTTCCCCGACGACGGGAGGGGGCGCGGCTGACTCGCGGTCGCAGCGGCGACACTTAGAGCCCCGTCGCAGTTGCGTTTAGTCAATGCAGTTAGTTCTAAAATAACGACTGCGGCCGAGGGCTGGCCGTCGTAGTCACTGAGACCAACGAAGTAACGGCGCTGCCGTCGCGAATGTTGTCATTATATTATAATCAATAATTGTTCATTCACACATTGACATTTTTTATGCTCTATCGAGAGTTCTAGACGGACACCCAGCTTGTAATGTTATTTTGTGCAATAAAGTTTATATCACAACATTAGCACCGACGCTATCGTGTTGCTGTAGTAGGACGTACATCAGGTTTCCTGTCATTATTTTTTAATCAATATTAGTGACTTTTAATAATTTTTATTTATAATACAATTACTATTTTACTTAGGGAACCTGATCAAACACTAACTTTTATGCTACTAGGACATACAAATTTGTTTTAAGGAAAGTCTAGTATTCAAAATTTTTATTATGTACTTTTTATACTATTAAAACTTGTTTATGTTTTATATTGAATGGCACAACATCTTCAATAAGCAACTACAACTACCCTTTGTATTGTTGACTCCTATTGGTATAAAGGTGCAGTGTTTCTCCTCATTCTTAGGTGCTGCCTTTGAGTTGATCGTTTGTGGCCGAACTGTCGCCTGTACGCAGATGAGCTAAGTAATCGTAAGGATTGGGCGCGCCGCGGTCGTCGATGCGTTCCTAAGTAGAGACCTACCTGTCTATATTCTATTGCTCTATTTTCGCAATGCATTCGCCGAGGGCCGGCTCCGGCCCGCTCCGCTCGGTTCGTTTCGTCCTGCAGCGATCTCGGTGCGTCCAAACCGTATATTATAAGATAGTTATTAATCGACATTAAATGTGTACTTGTGAAATTACAATATTTTGGTTGAAGTTTCTTTGTGTAAATGGCTGAGATGTAGCTGAGTAGTGACACGGAGTGATAGAGTGATTGTTTCCCCTTTTACAATTGGTATATAGATAATAAAGCGAATAAAACTTTGTATTGTTTCTATTATTTTACCTGCGTACTTAAAAGTAAAATTTTGGTATCGTGCAATATTCTAAAAAACCGTAAAGTTATGTTAGGCTTTTATTTTCTTTATACAAATGATATTCTATACAATATGATACAGAAGAAAGTCATGTTATTTAAATATTCATTGACAAAACCTTATAATAATATCCAGTCAATGAAGGGAGGTATATACATGAATATCTTACGTTAAAATTAAACTATAAATAATTTAATAGTAGTCATGAGGCACATCGTTAGTAATAAAATTATTCGTATAAATAAAAACCTGAATTCGTAAAATTGGTTCAGGCTTCAGTATTTACATACAAAACACATCCCCTTATAAAAATATTTAAAGAGTGTTTAATCAAGGTTGGCTGTCAAACGACAGGCTTGACATTTTTAATATTCCAAAAAAGGACAACTAACCTTGATTAGTTAAGCACTATTTAAATATTTTTATGAATAAGGGGGTAATGTAACATTCCTTTTATATAAATATTCTCAAATAGAATTAACAACAACACGGACACTTGATATATGATTTGTCACAAATGTTAATATTATGTAATAGCGACTAGCTGGAACCTAGATAAACCCTGCGAGGTTTCCGATGTTTTGACTAAATAAATGATTTCCAAAAAAAAAAGTAAAGTAAAAGTAACAGAAAACTAGCTGAAATATCGATACTTGTATCGGTAAGAATTGGCTAGTTTACTGTTGCTGTTTTTTTCATTATAAAGGTCAAGTCTCTAAATGTGACCGTGTTGTATACTTGAAAAAAAACTTGTTATAGTTGAAAAAATACATTCATAGTAAGTACAGCAACCGTTGTTGAATAGGATGGACGGAATGACTTTTTATATTATTAAAATAATTCAGACAAGTTAATGACGGGCCGGCCGCACATTACAATAAAAACGGGGGCGTCCGAATTTTTTGATCGGGAATACGTATAATGGCAGCCGGGTTATTAACGCAAAGACTAATCTACCACTAGGCGGCTATAGTTTGGTCTCAGGCTTGTGCGGGTGTGCGGGGGGCTGGCGGCGGGCGCGGCGGCGACGCTCGTGCGGCGGCAACATGTCAGGCCTCACACCACGCGCGCTCGAACCCGTGCTGTCGTTGTCTGCGCTGTCCACGTCGCCTAAAAAAACAATTGAGGTTTGGCATACTGTTTTGCAATAACTCGTCGGTTTGGTATTATAACAGGTGTAACAAATATAAGTGTTAAAAATTTAGGGTTTTTATGTGTCATACAGAATTTACTGTGAAGGTACAGCGCTGAGAGCGGGAAAAGATTATGACCACCTGTTTCAAGGGAATGAGTCTAAAAATGGTGAAATTCGTGTGGCATACTTTCGTCGTAGTGTAGTAAACTCACCGTCGCTGCTGTTGTTACTGGGCAGGTGAGCGTCGCGAGCGCGCGGCCGCCGCCGCCAGTACCGGAACTCGCGCGGCAGAGTGTACGACCGCGGCAGCGATATCTGTACACGGCATCGTCATTAATACACTACACAAAATTATAAAGACCCCTTATTCTTTACTACTATGTATCTTCAATGGAAGACCAGACAAAATAGTCTAAGATCTAATAACAACATAACACATTATGTCATATAAATCACTGGTTATGTATTAAAGTGACACAGATAGCAAAGAAAAAAAAGTTGCCGCAAGATTCGACCAATCACAGAACGACTTACAACACTAGTGTTGTAAGTCAGCCATTTGTTGACATACGAATATAAGTTAAATTCACATAGGAATAGAGACTGCCGATTTTTTTGGTGTAGTCAACTAATTTTTAATACGTTTGGTATTTTACCGTTTTAGCACATAACCAGCGAAATGTATGACGATATTTTGAGAGATGAACCAATATAATGTCAATACATTGGTTCTTGGATCAGCCTCCATACACTTTTCAAAATATTACCGATAGTAATATTAAAATGAATGCAAAAAGTAACTGTCTATTTGTATGTCACACTTTAACTTTGTGATGGGACCCCGTCGCATCATCTGCCGACCTTCGAGAAGGAAGAGTTCTGGCCGACTAAAGTCGTCTACCGGAGATTCCGAGGACGACTTCCGAACACCGCGCCCACGTCGCAGAAAATACATGTTTAGTGTTAGTTTTAGTATAAATATACATATAATATGTATATTAGTTTGTAAGGTATTTATAATATGGGCATATTGTGCCTAAAATAAATGGTAAATAAATAAAATAAATAAATTTAACGCCTAAGCCGCAGTCTTCAGCAATCTTTTTTGTTGGAATTTGGTATATAGGGATACTTAGAAGTCGATACTTTAGAGTACTACTCACATAAAGAAAAGACTCAAATTTTATCAAAGTTGGAGGCATTGAAACGATGACGACCCTTGATAGCATTTAACATGTGAACAACGCACCTGACTGTCAATGTCGCTGGGCGGGCGTGGCGTGTCGGCCGCCGCTGACTCCTCCCCACTGCTCCCGCCCCCACCCTCCTCCTTTTTGCGGTTGCTGTCATTAAAACAACTTTTATAAAAAAAATAGTAACATACATAGTCTTACTTTACTAATATTATAAATGGGAAAGTGTATTTGTTTGTTTGTTGGTCCTTCCTTTACGCCTTAACAAAGCAACTAATTAACTTGATTTTTGGTACAAACTTAGTTTGAAGGATGGAAAGTAAGATAGGCTACTTCTGGTCATGGAAAATGTCATATTCCCAAAAAAACATATTTTTCGACTTCCAGGTCCATGCGAGTGAAAAAGCTAGTAGTAGTATAAATGGGAATGTTTCTTTGTTTGTCTATTTGTCCTTCCTTCACGTCCTAACAGAGCAACTAATAGACATGATTTTTGGCACATACTTAGTTGGAAGGATGTAGAGTAACTTTAGTTAGTAGTAGTAATAGTAAAGATAGGCTATTTTTGGTCTTGAAAAAAGATCAAATTCTTAAAATATTCGTACTTTTACGCGACTACCTTGGAAAAAAAACGATAAATAATAATTACTTACGCGTACGTGCCGCTCCAGTGGCAGCAGGCCTGTCGGTTGCAGCCCTCGAGGTAGTGCGGCGCGAGCAGTATCTCTGGCGTGCGGCACCTTTGTATCCTCCGCATGTGCGCCTCCTTCTTGTACGGGAACCTGTCCGGTCCGTACTGGTCGCACGCCTCGTATATACCGCGCACGTTGTCCGCGGCCGGCGCGTTCGCCAGCCCGCCCCCCAGCCCGTACTCGTTCTTCATGTAGCTCTGCCCGCTCTCGTCGTAGTAATCGCCGCTGCGGCGGTGTCCTTCCGAGTATATTCTCGCGGGATTCGGCAGTCGAGTCTTATCGAGGGCGGTCGCGTCGTAGGTGCCGTTGACCTCGGACGTGTACGCGTTCCTGGGAGTCCCGGCCTCGTAGGCCCGGGTCTCGAGGGCGAGGTAGTCGGCGGCCCGCAGCGGCGACTCGGGCAGGTCGGCGGGGTTCTCGTAGAAGGTGCGTTCGGGGAAGTAGTCCCGCTTGATGTCGGCGTAGGCGGGGTGGCGGGGGTAGCGGGGGTAGTTTTGGTAGTCGGGCCAGGCGGGGTCGTGTGTCTTGGCGCGCGGTATGGGCTGCCGCTGCAGGCTGCTGTAGATCTCCTCTACGGCGACGGGGGCGGTGTTGGCGAGCTTCCCTTGCTTGATCTCCTCCTCGATGACGCGCAGCTCCGCTAGCTGCTTCTGTTTCTTCTCCTGCAGCTTCTGCTGGATGTTAACGCGGGAGCCCACGCTCGAGCCCTCGTTCTCCGATGAGCCGCCCTGAGTATGATATTACATTTAATTATATATGTATAATGGGGGAAATTGAAAGACAGTCAGTTGATGGACCTACGTCATTTGGTCGGAATATGTCAATTCCATATGAGTCGTGATCTGTTTGACATCTGGATGAGTTTGACATAACCCGACCTAATTACTTACATCTACAATCTGTATCTGTTTCAACTTCTCTGATTGTATCTATCATCTTGGCGGGGCCACTATCGTGTCCGATTGAAGATACTATTGACGTTTTGGGACAGTTGCTCGCGTCCGAGTAACTTCGAAATTTTTTGTTTTTACTCGTTTTGCCAGTACACTGGTAACAACATTTTTTTAAAGTTTGAATATTGTCCGTACTAACATGATGGTTGTGTGCGGCGGGCAGGGGGCGGCGCCAGAACGCGGCGGTCGCGGCGGGCGGCGGTACGAACGACGTCGGCTTCTTCTTCTTACGAGCGTTCGTCGCGCTGGACAGATTTAAATACAATACATTCAGAAGTTAAATCAGATTGAGGGCCTCTTGTACCACATCCTGATAAGATTTACAATTAAATCACAGATGAAGTATAAAGAATTTCTCGAATAAGTTGTGGATAGCCTGTACGAGACCTATGGCTTCCCATGGTGTAAAGGTTCCTGAACATTGAACATGCTTGATAAGAAAGCAACATAGCATACGATGCATCTGGAACCATACTCTAAAATTGTTTTAAGACTGAAACGAACAATTGGGAAAGCTGTCTTACAAACGAAGACATAAGTGGAAGAAGCGGTTAACTAACATTTTTTAAAATTTTTCACGAATGGACGCTTTAGGATCAGAAAAATGGTTTGAAATTAAAATAATGTGGATTTGATGGATAGCTAGATAGACAGGTTAGTTCATAAAATCGCAAAATATATTTGTCAAAATTTGATAGAAAGAAATGAGCATTTATTGGAATGTTGTAAAATGTTGGTTATCCACTTCATCCACTTACGTCTTAAAATATGAAAGTAGTATTAACCTGTTGACAGGGTTGGAGAACCGGCAGTTGAAGACGCCCGGTATCGCGGTGTTGTCCGCCGCCTTCGGCTTGCCTGCGGGAGCATTCATCTTTTATTAAATAAGCTATCTTACTCGTTCTTTTCAAAAATGAAACAAATGGACGATAAACTTCACTAACAACCGGTGGTAAGGCTCGGATTTTTATAGGCGACTAGCTGTTGCCCGCGTCTCCCTCCGTGTAATAACTTTCCTCTTGAAAATTTTCTTGATTTTTTTTGCTATATGCACGGAACCAAAACCTTCCCTACGAATGTAAAACCGTGGAAATCGGTTCGTGCGTTCTGGAGTTATACGGTTAGGAGTGAAAAACCGAGTTATTTTCATATAATAGATTTTCCTTTCATTGTGCTTTTGATTAACGAGTTTGGCGTGAGTAAAACTAAGTGCCTTTTCATATACACACGGTTACCTCACGGTCACGTAAAGTAGTAATGTATGAGCAACTGGAGAGCTTTCACATAGTGCGATGACCGTGCCGTGACCGCGTGTCACCCGTGCTTACAAACTATAAACATGATGACCGTCTCACTAATTTATGGACTTGTATATAAGCTTTTACATGATGACATACGGGCGCCACACGGCACGGCGATCGTGCCGCGGACGCATGACTGTATAAACTTTACCAAAAACCTGATCTGGCCATAACGACGTTGAAGTTCTTACACAACATAAGTCAAAATTAGCAACTTTTCAAGAGAGTGAAACAATTGATTGACTTTTGTATGGATCACCATACTAATAGATTTTTTTAGCTGAAAAGTTTTTGTTAGCTGACACGTGTTCCTGATTATCTTATACGATGCGTTTTCCGATTTTCTGGAAAACGTCATCAAAATGACGAAATTGCCAAAAAGTGACTTACGTGTTAGAACTTCAACGACGATAAGAACAATATAATTTTTTAACCGTTTTTGGAGTCAGACGAAGCATTGGTGCTATTGGTGCCGTGCTGCTCGCCCAGCATGTAGCCCAGCCGCCGCACGTGGAAGTACCTGCACATACGTTGACGTGGTCATTGGTCATTCTCTTATATACGGGGAAATGTAAGCAAATACATGATGGAGAACGAGTTTCCGAAAGTTACAGACGACGACGTGTAAGCGATAGTGCTATGTATACTACCAGCAGCAATTGAAGACATAAGTGAAAAAAGCGGATAACTAACATTTCTAAAAACTCCCGGATTTTTGGATTATTTGACGTTTTTGGACCCGAAAAATTATTTGAAATTAAAATAATGTGGATTTGATGTGTAGCTGCACAAAAGATACACTAGCTCGATGATAATAAAATAGGTAAGTTACAAGATTTGTCAAAATTTTATGGAAAAAAATTAGTATATTACTAGTAAGTCGAAAGTTGCATAAGGAATTGGCAAAAAAAACATGATTGTTGTATAAGGGGGCTCCCCTTTGAATATGTATTTAATTTGTTATTTTTATCCGACTACAGCGAAACAAAAAAGAGAAGAGAGCGGCAATGGAAATACAAATAAAAATTTTAACTCTCTTCGTCGTCTTGAAATACAGCCTGGAGACAGGCAGGCAACGAAGTCTTAGGGTTTTCCTTCCCCCAGGTTACGATACCAAATAAAGGATAATATTATCACTCTCCCACTGACCGGTAATACAGCATCATGCAGGCGAGACCGGCGAGGAAGGCGGCGGCGGCGGCGGCGGGCAGGGCTCCCCCCCGCGCCGCGCCGCTCGCGCCCCCCGCACGCCCGCCCCACCACCACGCCACCACCAGCACGCCGTTCTCCACGCACATCACACAGTAGAATATCACCTGGAAACATGGAGGAGATGTAGCGATGGAAGTTCTTAGATGGCATAAGGATTTTACAGTGTTTAAGCAAGCAAGTGATAAAACATTCGGATCTGTATAATTGTGTCCCTTATCATATAGGCTTCGCTATGAAAGTAACAGGGCTGAAAGCGAAAAAATATCACTCATGGCTCTTGCCACGAGGGTCGTGGGTTCAATTCCCGCGTTAAAAACATGTTATTTTCAAGTTTGGTTAAGACAGTGCAGGTTGTCACATAAGTGACAAGCAAGAAGATCCATGCGTCGGATAGGGATGTAAAAAATCGGTCCTGCGCCTGATCGGGCCCGGTTTAATGAAACCGGCCACCGTCATCAAAACCGGGTTGGGAGTTATTTACTATATCATTAAAGACATAAGTGGAAGAAGTGGATAACTAACATTTTTACAACTTTCGAGTAAATACTATTTTTTTCTATAAAATTGCAACAAATCTTGTAAATTACCTATTTAATTATCTAGCTAGTGTATTTTCTTTCATTCATTATTTCACTTTTTTAATTTCAAATAATTTTTCCCGTCTTACGCAAAAATCCGGCAGATTTTTAAAAGTTAGTTATCTGCTTCTTTCACTTATGTCTTCTATTATGTATTATAGTCTTGCGGACTAACCATCTTCTGTCTGTGGTTGTGTTCCTGCAGGTTGACGTATGCGAAGACGTAGACGAAGGCGATGAGGGCAGACAGCGCCGCGCGCCGCGGCCGGCTGATGCGCTCCCCGTGGAACACGCTCTTCGGAGACATCAGCCACAGGAACATAGACAACCAGTGCAGACCTGGTCGATTAAAAAAGTTGTTATGTCGTTTTGATATTTTAATGTTTAAATTGAATATTAAAAGTTCATGGCTTTAAAATTTAATGTTTGTGAATTTAAGAAAATTAGACGCCACCCTTGTGGTCGAAATTCGACCATAAAATAATAAAAAAATCTTAATTCAATCACAGAGCTCAATTTGGTATAAAGTTCTCGTAACCAGGCCATTAAATTTTATTTTAAAAAATCATACTTCAACCACAAACAAAAGAGTATTTCGTGTATGATTATCGTGTCATGTCAAAATATTGTAGGGTACGTAGCGTTTTATTTATTAAAAATATGCAAGAATAAAGCATCTTTTAAAATAATTTTAGTATCAACTATAATTCGGAGAAATTTCATACTTTTACATATACGCGTCTTTCGTAAAAAGGGATGCAAAGTTTTCCGCTCGCGTAATAAATATAGATACTTGTAACGTAAGCTGTAATGAAACTTGAAAAATACTGATCTTATAATTCTGAAGATATGTCACGGTTCAAAAAATAAAACACATAGGAGAAGGTAAACTTACCTATAACTAAAAATACCCAATATTCATAGACTAGAGCGTACACGGTCAGCGCGCATATCCTCGCCGATACTGTCCCCAACCGCCACAGAAACTAAAAATATATTTACATAATTTATTATATTATTTTTTTTATCTCGTTCTGGACAAAATCATGCTTTATAAGATCGATTTTAATATTTTTTTTCGCTGGAAAGAACATGACATATTTTAAAAGTGATACCATGATGAGATATTAACAGGCTTTGAAGTAGCTTTTTTGTTTGACGTTGTTGTTTGTGTTGTTTTCTGAGGTTAATGACGTAACAGAAAAGGATAAAAGATGTTATAGTTGATTCAACTCAGTTGTGCGTGGCCCTATGTGTGAGTTTGTTATCTGACGACGCCTGCCGCGTCACTGCCACATGAATGAAAGTCGTGTATTTACAATCGCACGCAAACATAGGGCCGCGCACCCATATGAGTTTAACAACCTGTACTCAGCTACCTGAAATATGACGCCGAGCCAGGTGAGCACCAGGCGGTGGACGTTTTGCAGGCGAACGTTCTTGCTGAAGCTGGCGAGCGCCCAACACACGGAGAACAGCGACAGCGACGCCGAGATCACGTTCAACTCCGCGAATGCTTTGTTCGCTAAAAAACGTGCAAATTTTAAGATTTCGCGTCAAAGCTGGATGATGTTATAGGAGTGAGGAATAAATAACAATGCGGTTTATAGATAATAAATAGTAACGATCAATATGCGATTAGCTTGTCCCGTACGTGCACGTGAGTACATACGTGTGCCTGCCACGTCAGCACGTGGGCTCACAACAATGCTAAATTTATGTTCCACATTTACAGTTGCTTAAACTCATAATGTGTAACAGCCTGAGTGCCGGGTGCGAATCTTTTTTTTTTGACATTCGTCAGTGAACGCGTTTCGCGTTTAAAAGGATTTTTATATGGGATTTTACATGTGAGCGTGAGAGATCCGTTATAAAATCCTGTGTAAACGCGAAACGCGTTCACGATTGGATGACAAAAAAAAAAACTCGTACTCGGCGCTCTGACTGCTGATCTGCCTTAAGCATATGACAGCACACATATACCGCTCTTTGTGATGATTATTTTAGTAATAATTACCTGCGGGCTCGTCTATATTCGGTTCGATGGTCGCCCCCAGCTCACTGCTGGCCTCCAGCTCGGAATCCTTTAGTAGTATATGTAGCTGGAGCAACAACATTGGCGCCGCCTCGCAGAACGCGTGCACGAGCCGCAACATACCTGTACATTAAATAAACTTTAGTAACACACTGGTTGGATTCGAGAAGAAAGTTGCATGAGGAAGCGATATTGCGGAAAGAGCTACGGTAACTGCCGAATTTTCAAGCGTTTGGAATATCGCTAAGGCATTCTTTTTTAGTTAAAAACTAGTTGGTGCCCGCAACATCGTTATGCAAAAATTCACGCGAGAATACTACATTTTCCCGGGATAAAAAGTATTCTATATGTTGCCCAGACCTAATAGCTATTAAACAAAAAGAGAATTATCAAATCCGTAATTCCTGAGATCAAACAGTAGTTCCTGAGATCAGTACGTACAAGCAGATAAACAGACACACAGACAACTTTTTTTGTCGATATGAGTTCTATTTATGTTCCTTAGCCCCCCCTACATTGATTATTTTGTAAAAATACTAAATGTACAGACACTCCAATTTTACTGTTTTATTACATGTATTTTAAAAATATTCTTGAAAACTCACAAAGATCGCGAACTTGATGTTTCACACGTCTGAGCTCCACGGGCACTAACAAACGGGCGTATCTCCAAAGGACGCCCATTTGCAGACAGTGAAGAACTATAGGCAGCCAGGGTGGTCTACCCTTACGATCCTCGTTCGCCCACCAAACGTGCAGGTACCAACGTAGAGATAGAACCTATAAATTATGAATTATTAAATTTCGACATCTGTTGTATAAAAAAAATGTGCAACCTTAAACTAATACATACTTGTGATATGAGTAGAGATGTGATAACAATAGATATTGTGGCTGCGAATGTGCCTTTATATCCTCTTTCTAATAACGCATAGCCCATCACAAGATCGAAGACCACGTCGCAGAAGTATCCGGCGAGGGATATAACATTGAATAGAACGTCGCAAAGAGGTAGAAATTCTGCCATTTTGTAACATTTCTTCTATTTGTTTGCGATAAAGTGGAACATATCTGAAAAAAGATGGACATCTTAAAAAAAAGCGCCTAATTTAGTGTCCGTAGCCTAGTGCGTAAGACCTTTGGTTCGCATTTCAGAGGGAGCAGGTTCGAACTCTGGTGGACCAATTAAACATTTTCCGATCTCAAGTACATAATATGGATGCTCATTGCCGTGAGAGAGCCATTCTTCGGCACAAATGGGCCGACTCAACCGGAGTGATACCACGGCCTCACAGAAAACTGGCGTGGAACGGAGTTTTGCTGTGTTTCATTCAGTTAGTTTACCGGTGGCCCAAATTCTCTAATTCCTCCTACCCCTATTCCCTCATAAAGCACGGCAACGTACTTGCAACTCTTCGGATATTATGAGTGTCCATGGGCGACCGGACACTCACTTGCCCCCTAAATATTATAAAAAAGTACAGTGGCAAAATTATTTACTGTATTAATTTAAAAAAAAAGTGTACGTCAAATTTGACATATTATGTCAGTTGACTTTGACATTTCTATGTTCTATGTCAAACATCGGCTTTGTAATTTGGATGACGCTATTACAAAATACAATAAATTTTAAATAACTTTGTAATACGGCACAGAAAAAAACTTTTATTGTGAAATATGGATTTAGCAAGCAAAATAAGCAAAGACAGTTCGAGAGCTGCGTGTAAAAAGTGTGGTTATGCTGGACACTTAACTTTCCAGTGTAGAAACTTTATAAAAGTAAGTAAGAGTTGTAAATAAATATTAATAATTTATAAAACAAAGTTTTAATTAATTTAGTTACAAAAAAGATGCATAGAAAAGTTTAATTATTCTTAGCCCTTATACATTAAAAAATGGGGGTTTTTACAATAGAAAACTTACATCAGTAGTTTAATAATTTTTTCCTGCTTTATTAACAAAATTCTTTAATTTGACTCTTCCAGGTAGATCCCAATAAAGAAATAGTATTAGATGTAAGCAGTACAAGTAGTGACAGCGAGACTGAGTATGCCACCCCTTTGCAAACCTTAAGAGAAGCTGAACTTCGCCAGAAGTTGCATGAAAAACTTTTAAAGGCAAAGGAGAAGAAAAAAAGCAAGAAAAGAAAAAGATCTAGGTATTATAATCACAAATTTTGTGATAGTTTGAAAATGTAATATGATTTTAATGAAATATAAAAACAATGACAAATTATTTTGATGAATGGTTGTTTTCTAGATCATCAAGCACCTCTTCAACAAGCTCCAAATCATCATCATATTCATCAGATGACAGCAGTTCAAAGAAGAAAAAGAAGAAACACAAGAAAAAAAGTAAAAAATCCAAAAAACATAAAGAGAAGAAGAAAAGTAGAAAGTAATATATTAATAAGATTAATATGCTAAGTACTACTAACATAATATAACATACTGTCAAACTGAAATGCTTGTTGCATTTTTGTGTGTTCAATTGTAACATTTCAAAAGACAATACCAAAATTAAAAAAGTGACATTTACAAGTTGGTAAAATGACTATAAAATATAAATAATAAAATCATCATTTCTAATAATTCTATGTTTACCTGCCTGCCTTGTGTTATGTTGTTTCATTTGAATTTGTAGTTATTAAATATTTTTGTAATGTATAGCATAAATTTTGACAAACTGTGTTCAATTTAAGCATTATCTTTTAAATAAAATTTTAAAACTTTCTATTGTATTTAATATTCTGATCCAGCTCTAAATCTTGAATTAATTTTATCATTAAAATACTACAGGACTATTTGACTACTTTTAAAATTTGGTAGGAATGTGTCCATTCCAAAAGAATTCCTTGTTACCAAAGAATGACTAGTCATACAAAACCTACTACACAATAGCCTTCTGGTTAGTCAGGTTGAGACTATAACCCAGTTAGAGAAAAGAGATTTTACTAATCAACATCTCGACCCGGGTTCGGAGTTCAGGTGTAATAACTTTGCTAAAGTGCAAATCAACAAAATTTATAACATAGTTTTGAACAAAACATTTGATTTCACAAATTTTACTTAGGCACCGGAGCATACTTTAAAACTGCACACCCCAGGTTTGTGTAGCTCCTGCTCCATCACCTAGGGCCTAGTCACCCCAAGCTACTACAGGGTAAAGACATTCTTGCCTAGTGTCTTAACTAACAATACAGAGATTTTGATAAGTGCTTTGAATAAGAAGGTTAATCCATTCATTTTAAACTGCATCAAGCACAATTAGGATGTTTAATTCTTGTGTTATAACATTTTTGGTGATCATTATTATCAAGACTTTTTGTGTAGTACATCCTCAGTTGTGAAGTAATATTTTTGCAGTAATGTCTTGTTTACACGTATTATGTAGATAAGTAGGTAACTAAATTTTAACTACATTTTATGTCATTTAACCTGTCACTCGATACAAAATTTTGTGTTTACATGCAGTTGATAACTTAAAATGAAGTTACAATTACTTACCTACTTAATACGTGTAAACAAGACATTAGATTCAACTAACTCAAAAGTTTTAACTCAGAGATAAAATTAATATAAAAATGTAAAATCGAACTGATGAAGAGAAATTGCATCAATATGCTACTAATGTTGGCTTCAGCTCGAAATATTTACAATATTTTGACTATTGCTGGATTCTTTGATATAAAAATAATAGTTGTTTACTCAAAAAACCGATTAAATGTAAAATATTATCAAGATTACTCACCTTTATTGAAGAAATTCCTCACGATAAAATTTCACTTAATTCGAAAGCCACATTTGTTTATACCGATATATACATAAATTATACGTCATCAGAGGCTACACTTACGCAAATAGAACATTTAAAACTATAAAATACTATAATAACATAAGAATTTAATATTAATTTTAGGTAAATTCATTATTTTGGTTATGTTACAAACTTACAAAAAGTTTTGAACAAGTTCACGTCAAAAGTTCACAAGCGGCGACGCCATCTAGTTGTCGGAATGCGAAACAAGAAAGCTCGATCTATTGTTTTGGAAACACATCCATCAGTCAAGAACTCAAGATTCAAAGGACGCAGCCAGTAAATTCGAATTCCTGATACGCGATGTGATTTGAATCTTTAAAAGATGTCACTTGGATATTAGCTTGTGAACCTAATTTATAGGAACCTTGGATTAGAAACAGACATGGTACCATCAACTACCAGGATAACACCGATAGGAGCTTAGCATGCAGCTACATTAAATGAAAAAGTAAGCAGTGGCTTACAGATAGTCTATACACGACTTTATTTGACAGATGTTATATGGAGAATCGGTCTAAGGAAGTTGTAGATAGCCTAACAGAAACTTTATCAGTAAGTGGTGAAACAGGTCCTTGGGTAAATTGGCACAGATAAAGCCTAAGTTGATAAAAAAAGGGCACAGTGATTTTTTTTGGTAGTGCGGACACGTCCCTCATAGAAGTACATAGTGGAAAAAAAATCGCGCGAATAAAATTCTTTTTTTTTATATCTATGGACGCTTCACACAAAGTCAGTCTGGTTCCGTGCTAAGTACCCGAGTGACTTGTGTTATAGGTACCAGACAACGGAAATATATTTAATACTTTTATACTATACATATATTTAAGATTTTTATTATATGATACACATATTTAATACCCATCCAAGACCCAGGAACATTGAAAAACTTGCTCTGTCGGCGGGATTCGAACCCGCGACCCCCGGCTTAAGCTACCAACCCGCTTACCAACTAAGCCACAGAGGTCGTCAAATAGGAATTCGCAGCAGACACTCGATAGTATAAGTTTCTGTATATATTAAAAATATGTGTAACCTTTACGGTAACTATGAAAATTACTAAACTTTGCCAAGTTTCGAGGCGTTAGGTGATCAGACAGAAATACAGACACACTTTCGCATTTTAATGTTGGTAAATTAGTAAAATAATACAGAAATAAAGTATATGGATATAATATATATTTGTTTATCAATAGAGATGAGTGAGGTAAATAAACAGCATTATCTAAGCCTCAACCGGGAACAATAAAGTAGAAACTGTATAAAATCCGCCTGCTGGATAGTTAAGCACGCTCCTGGGTTAACTGATTGTGGTATTAAAATATAATAGTATGCCACAACTAGCTTAGCTATATGTGTATAATGTATACTTACTATATGATAAATTTTTAGATTTTAAGAACATTCATAATATGGACGCTCATTGCCTTATTAGATTCATCTACGGCACAAATGGGTCGGCTTGACCGGAATATTACTCCATTCGAGCAGAAAAACACTCTCAACGCTTTATTTTACTCCTTTTGGAGTTTGCACTTGTCAGTCAGCTATATCCATACCTACATTCGTTATAATATATAGCGTTTTATTTTGAGTCCATGGCCTAGTAGATAAGATCTTTCGTTCGCACTCGAGAGGGTGCAGTTTCAGACCTGGGTAGAGCGTGTACCAATGGAAATTTTCCGATCTCAAGTACACAATGCTCATTGCCGTGTGACAGCCATGCTTCGGCACGAATGGGCCACAGTAAACTGGCGTGAAACGGCATTGTGCTGTGTTTCGTTCAGTGAGTGAGTTTACCGGTGCCCCAACTTCCCTAATCCTCTATCTCTATTCCCTCATGAAAGCCGGCAACACACTTGCGACTCTTCGGATGTCACGAGTGTCCATGGGCGACGTCAGTTGCTTTCCATCAGGTAACCCGTCTGCTCACTTTCCCTCTAAATATCATAAAAAATAATATAATACAGTGGTATAGGAATTTAGTAGGTACACGCCTCGTCCCGGGATCGAATTTTGCGCCATCTCGAGTACGAACCAACGTTAGGCCACGGCACAAGGGAGCAAAATCCAAAACATGCGTCCTTAGTCGCGACCCCGACTCATCTTGAACATTTTTTGTCGCACATTCAATGGCCGTGTTCGGTAGCGTTTTTTTTCATCAAAATCTCTTATACGCATGCGCTATCATGACAACGTCACTAAAATTGTAGTCTGTGGCCGTGTTCGGTAACGTTTTTTGACGCATGCGCTGCGAAATTCATACTGCGAAGACTGGAATTTTTTGTGACGTTGTCATGACAGCGCATGCGTATTAGAGATTTTGCCCTTGCATGCACCCATGCAAAACTCTAGCGAACACGGCCTGTGCTGCGCAGTATAAAATTTCGCAAAAAACGCTACCTAACACGGCCAATGATCCAACGACTACGTCGGCAACTCGACGCGGTTGTCATGGAAACGTCAAATAAATCAATATCCTATTAAGTTGTAAACGACTTCGGTACACAATGAATAAGCCCCTGAGCACCGACGACATTGTCGCAATGGAGCAGCAGCTGAGGAGCAGCATGGAGGAGGACCGGCGCTACTGGCGCGTCAACGACGTCAAGTGTGACGCGATCCACACGGCGAAGACCTATGAAGAGTTTGCGTAAGAGCCAGGCCCCAGGCCCCGTTAATGCGTGCGCAGTATCTGATCGTAACTGATCAACGCAATCTATGCTAAAACTGCTTTGCGTCGACGCACGACATTGTGACTAAGTTATGCATTATGAGCTCCGACAGCTTGGCTCATAAACCTCCCTCCCGCTTTTCTTGTCCGTCCCTCCGTTAAAACGTCGCATACGACGACGCAACACATAAATGGGGCATGTCATAAAAAATATATACAAAACTTCGCGTTGAAACAGCAAAAGCGACGCAGCGCAACGCGACGCATCACTGAGCCCTGGGTCTTAGTCTATGCTCATTCCTCAGGTGTGAGGGCCTAATGTTTACGGGTGAAGTGGAGCGGTTGTGTGATGGTCACGCATATTTAGGCCGTCTCCAAAGGATGCCGAGCAACCGTTCCGCCCATAAACTACTCCACTACAAGACCTAATAGGTCAGCGAGAAGAATACTGACAAAAAACACTACAAAATGTATGATGTACCTAGTTTACACGAACATGAATGATAAAATTTTTAAGTTTTCAACCTTCTCTTTCCAGAGATAGAGTAGCCGCGGCTCATCTCCAGCCTCTCGATAGAAAAGATTTTCAGAAGAAAGCGACATCCAGCTGGAACCAGTACGCAAGGAAAGAAAGCAGTCAGGAGTAAAGATTTTAAATTCAATTTTTGTTTATTTATTCAATTAGGACCTGACTAGCGATTCGCAATAGAATAGCTAATTCTGCGTTGATGATCGTTATTGTCGTATTAAAATAGCTCGGCACGTAATTTGATTTAAATTTTGAATAAGGTCCCTTAAAGTGGTAAAATAAATATTGATTCAACAAAAGTAAATTTATTTTAAAAAACTGTCTAAAGGCATCATAACTAAAACGGATTTTGTAAACGTTACAATATAGGTAACTATTACCCGCTAATGGACTGCGATTTTGCTATGCACAAGTTACAGAATGCATAATGCAGAGATTTGGTGTAGACTGCAAACACATTCTAATAGCTTCCGAAGTTCCTTAAGAGCTCAAATTGAACCATTATAGTATCGACAATGTCTCTACATCTCTATGTAGTGTCATTCTGTTCAGCGGGGCCATGTAGCTAGCTTTCGATCAGTATTAATTTTTTTCGTCCCGAGTGTGATACTGCAAATGGCCCCGCTGGGTAGATAAGACGATTTTTTTTGGGGTTCTGTCAAAACTGTTGTGGTGCTTTGAAAACGGTTAGCAAATATGTGAGGTACCATACCTAGATACAAACTTCAACCCAGGCTCCTGATTTAATTAATTAAGATTGAATTAATTAATCTAGTCTTCAAAAACCAACCTTTTTTCTAAGTGCCATAACGTGTCCTGACCCCAACTTGATCTCGAAACTTGCTTCTAATTTTTTTATCGTACATATTTACGGCGATCCGTTTAACATTTTTAACACTTATAAACTTATAACGTTTATAAGCTTATAATTAGCTATGATGAAATAATCGTTTGTCCGACCAACAGTTATAACTACCATAACGGTCGGTTTTTTCGGGTGCACTAGTTTAGGGTAAACTAACAGGATTTGACAAATCACAAGCGCACATGTAGTGTGCTACCAGTGAAGCACGTTTGTTTATAATCACCGTAGCTTTGGGAACGAACTTTTATAATTACAGTTATGCTTATTTACTATTTTTTTTTAATAGATTGTTGATCGAGTCAATCTAGACATAACTATGGCCTACCTACATGACCTTAAGTTATGTGGTTGCAAACTGTACGGTTTTCGACATATTTAAAAAAATGTTACTTTTTCTCATTACCATATACCTGGTAATTACCATATGCTTCTAATAACCGTTGTATGAAAAATTTATTAGTTTTTTTGTGGTTCGAATTTTCCTCCTGGTTTTTTGTAGTTAATATAAACATTAATTAGGTCTTAATTAATTATTTTTTACAATTACATAATTTACAAATTTTTTAGCATGGGAAAGGCCGAGGAAAAAGAAGGAGGATTGATGCTTGGCAAAGTCGTTAGCCTACCTTTTATATTTAACAGAAATAAACATAAAATGAAAATGTACTGTACAGTATAGAAAGTCGAAAAAAACTCAAAATAACGAATAGGGAAAACTTGAGAGCTTATTATAAGAAACAAAAAGGAAAGAAAAAAAATGTTGTCATTAATATGTTTAGATTCAACTCATTTGGTTTTTTAATAAGTATTTACCAATTCGGAAACCCTTAATTCACTTCCTGAGTCCTTGGGACTCACATCAGTATTTAAATCGGCCGTAATTTAAAGGTCTTAGCAGCTATTTTCTTACGCATCTCAGTACCTTCATATAGGGACGTGAGTGATGCTGTGCCGAGAGGAGATTCGCGGACATCCCATATGTGGTGAGTTATTACGTCGAGTGAGTCCCAGGGACTAATCCTAGTGAATTATGTAAGGATTTTTTTACATAATCAAGTTTGAATTTGAAGTATATATTGTGATGTGTTTTAATAAGAATTGTAATGTGGCAATATAGTATCAATCTGAAAGACGATGGTCCAGATTCCATTCTGGAAAACCTGGATCCAACAACATTTGGACGATGAGAGTAAGAGTGAATATGATACTGGTCAGTCGAGCACTGCCGTACTTACCAACGAAGACTTATAAAATTTGGATATTGTTTTAATTTGGACAAATAATAACTAAAGCAGTTTATTGAGAAATACCCAAAAAAATTCAGATTTTAGACCCAATAATGCTGCCGAATGACATTGCTTATAGATAGTAGTAGAAACCCATTGCACTTTTTTGCGATGAGACTCGGCCCGTCAACAACAGTGTGGTCATAGCGTGTTTTGCGCTGCACTAAGCCCCAGCCCGCCCCGGCACGCTCCATCTAAGTCTGCGCGTACCTTTATACTACCATATTCAGCGTCAGTGTCTGCGGCGCGGGTTGGAGACGAGGATGACTATATCGATCTTGGTGTCTTTGCTCTCACGCCGCGGCTTGTAGAGTCTCCGGTCGCTTCGGTCCAGACCTAATAGTGGCTTATCGTACCAGCCGTAGCTAAAACAAATAAGATATTATGATCTCTATTTATATTAGGGCTTTGGGCAAGCCCGGATTTAAACATCCTTTTTAGGCTGTTTGAAAAGGATGGCAGTCTTTTAGCCTCCTGGGGCCTAGAAAGCAGATTATGTAGGTACCATGGGGGAAATTGAAACAGAGTCTGTCGACGTATCTACGTCATTTGGTCGGAATATATCAATTCCATGTAAGTCGTGATCTGGCGGCTGGGCTTGACGTAATCGCTACCAACTTACTTAGATCCAATCTGTCTCTCTAAACTTTCCTGATGGGGTGGCAGAAATAAAGTGGAATACACTAATAAAAAATGTAGATTTGAATGCCACTAGCAATGCTGCGCTACCCGTTCCAATTTTAAAAAGCTAAGTAAAAAAAATGCACTGCTCTTTGCGGGTGGCGTGCAGGTATTTGAAATATATTTTTATTTATTCTTTGTCGAGACAATTTCATTTTTACAGAATCTGACTAAAAGAGTTACATCTGGTTCTCGGTGGCCGGTTCTGGAAACTTGCTCTTTGGTCCTTTGGCTCGTGTCTGGGCGACGTTGTGGAAGTACTCCTCAACCTTGTCTGCCTCCACCTTCGACTCTGTCTTCAGCTGGTCGTGAGCTGCTGATATCTTCCCCGCTACAGGTATCGCTAAAACGTCAAACAAAATTGTTACTAATTATGTACAAAGATACACTTTTTTAATGTCGACACAACTGATGCCTAACACTACAACCTAACACACACTTTTTATATATACAATCATTCTAAATGCATAATGTATATATAGTAATGCATAATAATATGTTTTTGTGTTGTATTGTTACATCTTCACGCTTAAATCCGCTAAATGAATTTGAAGAAAAGTCCAGGGGAAATAGATGAAAAATGGGAAACATTTACTGCCAAAAATATATTTCCCCCTGACAACCGGTTTTTGTAATAACATTCTAATATGCCGTTTTTTTTTTATAAAAAAAAACGACTGAAATAAACGAGGGTTTTCTAAACGGTTTAGATTAAAGATAACATTATAACGATACTTGCGATGTAAAAGAAAGGGCAACTTTGTAAAAAACTTGAGGGCCAATATCCGCCCTGTCAGCCTTTAATTTACTTTCGTTTTACGTAAAAGCATTAATCAATAAATAGGCCAATAGCTGTCCGGGATAAACAAAATAAGCCAAGTATTATATTAGTTTACCAATTTTAAATTGATTTGGGACTTCATTGGGATTCATTACCTGTACGGCTTAACTAGGCACACGACTTTGACGAAGTCATTTTGGAAAAACATAATATACTAAAATGTCCTATAACAGCAACAGAAAACTCGTTAAAATATCGATGCTTGTTTTCTGGTAACTATTTATATATTGGCTAGTATTCTGTTGCCATTTTTGGACTTTTTGTTATGTTTTTTACATTTTTCCAAAATGACTTTCAAGGTCAAGTCATATTGTGTGACGTCAGATTCACTTTTGGTCCCAAGCATACACTAGACGGACAAGTCCGACAGGCTTTCCTGCTATAGACTAGACAGCCCGCGATGGAATTACCAGTAACAATATATATGAGTAACCACGAAAAGCTGTCCTATCCATATTATCAATTCTGAATATTATTATTGGGTGAGTGAGACAAATGAGTTTTTTTGTTTGCCCTTCCTTAAAGCCCTAACCAGGCAATATTTTTGGCATGAACTTAGTTCTAAAGGTAGACAGTGACAAAGGTTACTTTTGGCCTTGTAAAAACATCATATTCCCAACACATTTTTTCCAACAAAAAAAAAAACATCATGTTGCCAACACATTTTTTCTAATTCCATGTGAGTGAAACTGCGAGCAAACGCCGGTACAATGTGCAAATATTTTTATTAGCGCTAAAGGTTAGGGGTAACTGTAACCTACCTCCGAAATTGGGACGATAAATATCATAGTTTCGGAAATGTTTCATTTCCCTGTATATGATTTCGTTCAGCATGGTTATGTCGATGGCCATGCGGACGCCGAAGGTGCATTTCTTGTCCCCCATTCTGCCGGCTAAATCACTTGAATCATTCGTATGAACTTAAAGTGAAGAAATAAGTCTAGAAGTCTTGTTAAGTAGTTGAAAGTAGAATTAGATGTAGAAGTAGTAGCAGCGACTGATGAAGAGATCTGACCGTCCTAGCACAGAATAGTAATATAATTATTGTAACCCTAGGCTAATCAACTTAGGCTTTATTCAATTGTTACTAGCTGACCCAAAAAAAATTTTGTGTTGTACTACCCCTAACATGTAGGGGGATGAACAATAGACGTTTGCCGGATAAGCACAAAAAATGTCATCCAAATCGGTCAAGCCGTTTCGTAGAAGTATGGCAACGAAAACTGTGACACGAGAATTTTATGTATTAGATTTGTCGAAGAGTTATTTATCGATTAACAGTCCAAGCGATAACCAGACCCTGAGTACTAGTAGCATTAAATTACGTTACTAACCTTGAGATATTAAATTAATCTAAAATTTGTGTGATTGTCAAATTTTGTATCAAAATTTCATAATTCCAAAAATAAACGATTTCTTGTCAAAGAGACATTCTCTTTTTTTTTAAACAAGATATAACGGCTTTGTAACGAGACCTTTAAGCCAAGTCTTTTTTTATAGAGTTTTTCGCGTATTTTATAATTTATGTTTTATAAAGTTCCCACTGTATTTTTAACATATTTGTATATATACAAATATGAACTATGCACTAAACACTTTTAGTTTTTGAGTAAATCACGTAGTTCGCGGCGAGGGGTATCACTTTTAATTCAGAGACAAAAAGATTTATTTTTAAAATATAATCCAGATAAATTTGCAAAAATATGGCCAAAATAAAATTTCTCTGGGTAAAAATAATAAACCAAGAACATGTGAACACAAGTTATCCCTATCGACGCAAATGTATGTCTTCTACTGTTTGGTCTTTGCCGGCAAACTTTTTTTAATAATGGCTTTCTTTAATCAATCATAGCCTGTATAGTTAGTTAAGGCCGAGTTATCTGCGTGTTAATAGGACACCGTAATAAGTTTAGCCCCAGCGATACTAGATTAGTTTTAGATGGCCGCCAGATTACACCATTACTACAGTATCCTACCTACCACGTATATACAGACCATCGTTATCTATCGCTACCTTAATTTCATTTTTATAAAAAGAACCGCATTATTTGTCATCATTAGGGAAGAATGGGTTCCCTCTACAGCACGAGCAGGATAGACAAAGTGCCAGAATGACAAAAGAAGTCCGCTAGTCATTGGCGTATATAGAGCCATTTTTGGCGGGCTGAACCCCTTTTAACTTAAGCTTAGTAACTAGTAACTACACTGTCTGTGGCTTTGGCTAGTAACATAAAAAAATAACTACATGACACCCGCAACTCTGTTGCGCCAAAATTCATTTATCGCGCGGGAACCATACATTTTTCCGGCATAGAAAGTATTCACTAGATTAATCTTGGGGTTGTCACCAGATCATTTTGGGGTGGGTACACCCCCCGATCGATCCCTAAAGCTTATCTTATCTATACTAACAATACAAAAAGACAATTCTAAAGATCTCTTTTTAGGTTATTAAAGTTATATAACTTTATATTTAAATTATGAATCTTTACACTAAAATATAATTCTTTTAAGAACGCCCGCCCTGTCTTTACACAGGGTACAGGATTGATTGAAAAAATAATAAAAAGATCAGCCCCTAGACAAGTGGCAAGCAATTAACGTTTACGATTATCGCTTCGCTTGTTTTGCATGGGATTGACATATTCGAACTCGACTAGATCACGTGACTTCGTTCGTCTATGTCAATCCCATATAAAAACACGCTAAGCGATTTTCGTAAACGATACTCGCTTGACACTTATCTAGGGGGGCAGCACCCTTAGACAAGCGGCAAGCAATGGGATTGACATTGTCGAACGAAATGTCACGTGATCTAGTCGTCGTTTGACCTCAATTCCATACAAAACCACGCCAAGCGATTTTCGTAAACGATGATCGCCTGTCACTTATCTAGGGGGCTGGTGTAACTATGTGCGATCCAATATGAAGTCCTTCTCCGAATGTCCCGGAGTGAATTTAAAAATGTTTGGTGCGGCGCTCGCATTCCTCACGACACATCGGTACGCGCGAGGATTCTCGCACCGAGTACATGCTCATTGGTGGTAGCGTCGTAGTTCGTCGATAAATCTTAACTGAGTTATGAAACCTGAAAAAAAAAACAAGTTTTTGTTAATGATAATGATACTTAAGGGCTAGAGAGCAGAGGGTTACCTGATGGAATGCAACTGCCGTCGCCTATGGACACTCGGGAAGTGCCGGACTTTATGAGGGGACCGGAAAGGGAAATCGGGAACAGGGATAGGGGGGATTAGGGAAGTAGGGCCACCGGTAAACTTACTCACTGAACGAAACGCAGCACAAAGCTGTTTAACGCCGGTTTTCTGTGAGGCCGTGGTATCATTCTGGTCGAGCCGGCCCATTCGTGCAGAAGCATGGCTCTCCCACGGCAACGAGCATCGTATTATGTACTTGAGATTGGAAAATGTGTCATTGGTACACACCTTCACACGGGTTCGAACCTGCACCCTCTCGAGAGCGAACTAAAGGACACTTAATAGTGCGAGTTAGAGAACAAAGGTTTAAAGCTTTAGAACAGATAGACGGAGAGATGTATCGGGTGTCTTGGTAAAATGGCCCCGTTTTCACCTCCAGAATGCCGAGTGTAAGATTTTTATTGACATTCGACAGTGATTTTTATATTGGATTTGTATGTACATGTGACCGTGAGCATCGCTAGGTGGCGCTGAACAAATCCCATATAAAATCCCACGTGAACGCGAAACGCGTTCACGATCGAACCTCCAAAAAAACTCGCACCGGCACTCTGGTATGAAACTTTTAAAAAGATGTTCGTCGCATCTTGTTGACAGTTCTATAATAATTACGATATGATACGAGCATCGCATCGTTGCTGTGACTTAACGTACTTTAATGCCAGACCTGGTTGGTGGGTTTGGAACTGTTTATGGAAATGAGTGATGAATTCGAGACCAGGGTTTCATGACGAAGTAAGATGGCCATATAAGATCTTTGCGATTAAAAATTCCAAAAACCCTCTCAAGCCCGGATTTTTTGTGGGTACTTAGAATACATTGTGCTGACTAGGGAATATACAGATATCGATATTCGTAACCGTTTTATGACTTGTTAGTGTGAAATGAACTTTATTTTTGTGTTTTTAAACTGATTTATTGTAATTTATTAAATTACAACATAACAACATAACAAGTAATAAGTAGCTGCTAAGAGATTGTCTTTTTTTCTAGAACCGTCGAATATATAAATTAAAACAATTTTATGTATTCGAATACTACAACCAACATTCAAAATGACTCGTAGCGTAAATCTGCTGTATGTTGTATCCGCTATCCGCTCCATCGCCCTCTCCGCTTGTGGCCATGGTCATCGGCGATCGTGAATTCCGATCGATATTGCGGGTCTCACTCCGCGGCCGATAGCTGCGGGACAACTATTTCATAAGACGTATAATTGAAATATCAGCGTACTCCCGCCTTCCTTAATAGGGTTGTTAGGGCGAGGTTACACCGATCACCTTCAAATTGACCGTGGAAACTTAATAATTCAAATAAAATGAATGAACTGCATCGAGCATAGAACCAAAAATGCGGAAATGTTATTAGTTTTGTTCGGAAAAAAAATCCGACCAAAGCCACTGCGCTCTGATTGGTCGGAAGTATCGGAGTGCATACACACAGGTACACATTGGTGCGTACTGTTTTAGTGCGAGTGTTAGTTGGTTTGCGGTTAATTTATCAGTACCAAAACACTGATATGTTTCGGACACGGATGGCTCACATTACTTATCAATTGGTTATATGCTCGATAGCTAACTGTGTTAAAAAACGCGTTTAAAAACTTTTCTTCAAAAATCTAAGAACTTGGAAATTTAAAAAAAAATGTACGAAATACTCCAAACGATAACACTTTTATACATCGTCTAGAATGATAGTCTACCGAGAGCTTTATTTTTTTATTTATTTGAGGCAAGCTGATATCTTGTCCTATATTTCTCTTATTACACCCCTGTGAGGTCAAGTTCGGGATTGCAGAACCCATCTATGACCGGAGAGCTGGTAGCAGTTTTTGGGTTGTTTGGGTTTTCAGTTTGCCTTGAGACATTTGCCACTCACCAGTCAGGTGACTCAGCATAATGTAGAAGTATAATTATTATCCATAGTGAAGTCCCGACTTTAGCGCAAATTCCTGTAGGACGACGGCGGCTAAGTCTTTGTTAAATACGGAGTACAGGTGCTCGCAATCTGAAGGAAATTATTCATACTATTGACACCTCCCCGCTCACCGCTCGCCGCTCAACCCGCTGAACTGATTATAAAATATATATCTCACTACACAAACTACACATCAATGGTCTTTTCAGTGATAATTTGGTTAATCAAATTGAAGTTGAAGATGAAGTACATCACTAAAATTAATAAGTAATGTTGATATCAGAGCTAATATAATTTAAATAAAAAGAAATCGATATTTCCAAATAATTTGTTCAAATGAACATAAAAATCAAAAAATCAAAATCAAAATCTTTTTATTCAAAACGGTTGTAAATATTACAATCTTTTGTAACTTATTTATAGAATAATTATGTGAAAAATAAAAAAAACAAAGTTACATTACTATTGTAAGTCAAGGTTTTAGATATTATACAGAAGCAGCCTGGTAAGCAGCCATCTTACTCCCAGGATGTGCTGT
>JAOTAV010062044.1:0-14609 GCA_026546445.1 Cyclargus thomasi | reverse complement strand
ACTATACATATATTTAAGATTTTTATTATATGATACACATATTTAATACACATCCAAGACCCAGGAACATTGAAAAAAAAAAAAACCCGCGACCCCCGGCTTAAGCTACCGATGCGCTTACCAACTGAGCCACGAGGTCGTTAATTAAAATCATTGTTGTGAAACTAACACATTTTTTGTAACTACCAATACCAAGTGGTAAAAATTTGTATTATTCAAGTCTCAGAAATTAAAAATGAAAAAGTCTAAAATATAATAACAAGCACAAGATATTCCATCTGCTTTTAAAACTTTTTTATCATCATTTTTGCGCCTTTTGCTACACATCTAAGCATTTTTATGGCACATGGACTTATAAAGATGATAAAACTATATTGTTGATCACAGACTTCTAAATTGTGTTTGTCATAACTGTTTTGGCACCAATAAATTGACATCAGCAAAGCGTTGTTGGCCCAGTCGTTACGCTAAAATATAAGTCATTGACAATAAACATGTTTACCGATTAAATTGATACCCTCTGGGTGTTGACTGGATATGTTTGCAACATCATTCCCTATCTCTAAAACCTGATGCCACATTGTCTCCAGACTTGACCAGCTCTCAAACCTATTTACATTGTATACTTTGGTACCGGGATGTTTCTGCAAACAGAAAAATGTTTTAGTATTATAAACAGGCTCCTTTTTTTTAATTGTTTTGCTTTCAACAATCTTCCAATTTTTTTAGATTGTGTGTGGATGTTGCCAGAAAAATATTAATAATGTATTTTTCAAATGTTTGTTAGGTCCATATTAATATTTTTTTTATAACTGTTATCTAATTTTAGATAATTTACAGTACTTGAACTTAATGATAATACTTACTTCTTGTATCCTGCGGCTTATCATTTCCATGCTACCACTTCCAGTCATGATTCCATGAATTAGTACCACAGGTTTGTACGCAGAACAATAGCAAATGCATAGGCCACTTATTAGGCATAATTTCATATAGAAAATCATTGTTTTATGTTCTTGTTGCACAAAATGTTATTAGACAATAATTTGTACACACAATACAGAAAACATATGTACGTTTCACTGCGAGTCTTTACTCGAGTTCTTTGTTTAGTCAAGTGGATATGAATGTGTTGGATTACTTTGTTAAATTAATAGCAAGTGTCGATGACGCAGATTGTAGTTTTGTTACGAGCAAGCGTGTATTGTTGATACTGTATCATTTATCCTTGACTGTTGAGGTCAATATTATACGCTGTACATAAACAATAATTCAATAAAACATGAACTTTTTGCATTTTACAAGTGAAATTATTTCAAAGTTCGAATATTATTGTAAATTGTATTTCTTCCTCTTCTTGTTTGTTGTTTGCATTTCACATTGAACCTCCAAATGCTTAAACGAAATTAAAATTAATAAAATTTTGTAGACACGTTTTGATCTTTCATTGAGTTTATCATATTATAAATATTATAGGATCAATTTACTAAAATTTAAAGCAAAATTGGTATTAAATTTTAATTGTAACAAAATATATGTTTAATAAAATCTTTTTTGCCTACTTTTAAGAAATCTTGATGTCAAATTGACAAATGTGACGTGACATAACATTTGAAAAATGTCAGATGTCAGTTGCACGTGGGTCGTGGGATGTGTTCGTATTTCGTAAACCTGTTAAAGTTTTAAGAAAAGAAATTTAGTTTGTTGAATTTATATTGCGATAATGGCGGCCACATCGTTAGCCGAACAACTTCAGAAGCTTTCAGCACCTCAGACATCGTTATACAAAGACGATAAGAAAAGGGCTTCTCTTCTTTTCGACCCTAAAGAAGCAGCGTTAAAGGATCGTGACACTTTCTTTGAAATCGGTGTAAGTGGGCTTCGAGAACTGATTGCACTATATGAAGGCTTTCGTCCGTACCAAGATTCCTTATTCAGCGTGTCATCGAAAGATTTCGAAAGAGCGGTAGAGAGCAAGGAAGTAAACAAAAACTTGGACCACACTATCGAAAAGTTTCTTCTACAACTGTCACCCTATCTCTTGCTACAATCATCACACAAGGCACTAGAATGGTTGGTCAATCGATACCATATTCACCAATACAACCAGGATGCCATAATGACTCTAATATTGCCCTACCATGAAACTAAAATTTTTGTTAGGTTTATTCAACTGTTCGATTTAAAGTCATCATCAAATAGGTGGAATTGGCTGGAGCCTCTACAGAAACATGGTGTGTCCTTGACGAGACAAGTCTTGTTCAACCAGTGTGTATCTAACACTGGCACATTACATTTTATTTCAAATATGACAATGAAATATGTGAATGAGTTTGGTGAAAGATGCTCTCAACTTAACACTGTATTTGCATTTTTCTGTTCCACTGCCATAGGCGCTATAGACACCACGAAGTATGTCACAGAAGCCATGATCACTTCTCTGTTGGCACCTATTGTTAATGGCATAGTATCCAACATTACAGATTACAGATCTTCAGCTTACATCATTTTGGGTTACTTATCTACAAAAGCTACATTTAAAAAGAAGACTATAGATGAAATTATATACAAAGTATTTACAACTGAATTTGATTTGACATATGAAGCAGTCACACTAATTTCCTTGATCTACAGCCGCCAGAAACATTTGAAGAAAATGCCAAAAGATATTTTGAGTAATATTTCAAGTACTGTTATGACTGTCCTCTGTACACATTTGAGAAAACTAATTGAGCTCAAAATTAGTGTTGAAGCTTTTGTAGAAATATTTCTGCGAAGTATTTTACCAATTTTACAAAAAGACAAAGAGGATTTCAGAATAATGTCCCAACTTCCTGAGATTCTGCTGGACGAAGTGGATTTAAAGGGGCAACATCCAGAAAATGTCATAAGGTAAATTTTTTAAAATGCTTTTTGCTATTAGATAAGTCATAAAATATCATTACTAGAATAAACAAGGGACTTTAATTATTCTATAGACTTTGTCATAGTTTTAAATATAGTAAGCTATACTAACCTTAACTATTTTAACTCTGGATTTTAATTATTGTTAATAATTGTTTTAATAAATACATGAACAAAACTTAAAAAAAAAAAAGTAAAATGCCTAACTTAGTAAACAATGAGGATAATGATATAAGTAAGGATGTATTTAAATTTATACAATCTTAAAAAAATATTATACACACATTTACTGATTTCAGGTGCATTCTAAAAACATTTCACATAAAACAAGACAAGGAGGAGGATGGTGAAAGTGACATAGAAATAGTCGATGAAGACAGTGAAAACTTCATGAAAATGGTAACAGATTGGTATTCAGTTATTTTGAAGAAACTAGAAATAAAATATCCTGAAGCATTCGATTCTGTTATCCAGAAAGAGATGAGCTCGGACATATCAGCACATAGGAGACGGCAGTTGTCACAGATTCTAGGTTTCAAGCCATCTGTGGCACACAAAGTTGGTGACACGTTCCTGTTTGAAAATTTAAACCATATCAATGCTGACTTGCGAGTTGAAGCTGTAAACTACATTGCTAAAGAATTCAATTCCTTGAAATTAGAGAATGAACAATTCTTAAAAGATTCAATTGTTGCTAGATTGACTGATGATAATACAGAGGTTGTGGCAGCAGCTTTGTCAATTCCCAATAAAAATCTAGAGGAAGTGCTAGATGAAAATAATGTGACCACAATATTTACATGCATTGTGACAAAAGATGGTTCTGAATGGAAGTCGATTATAAAGAAAACTATTATTAAATTTACTACTCTAGAAATATTGCCAGTGGATCAGGACATTGTTATGGCTCTAGTACCCTACATTTTTCCACATAGTAAAAAGTTAGCTGACCTTTCTCATCATATCATTATATCAACATGGGGCAAAAAGTTAGGTTTGCAAGCTTTAAAGTCAACAAAGCAAGCTAAAGATAATCATGAATTAATTTGCCAGAATATTTTTAATGAGCTCTTTGTTAATAGAAGTGTAGATTTTAATAGCATATTGGATATAAACAGAGTCAATAAAGAGAGTGTTTTGGAAGTTTGTTTATACATACTATTGAAGTCTGCCTCATTAAATCAATCATCTACTCAGGATGTGACAGATATTTTAGATTTACTTCTAGAAACAATTGAAAAAAGTACAATAATTGCAAGTACGGTACAATCATCATTTTCATCACTCAATATTATGGAGTTCATAACCCTAGCAAAGCAGAAGAAATTATTATTTGAGTTTATGGAATATGTGTTTTATAGACTCATAGAGCAAGTAAGTAGCAAGGACATAACAAAACCCTGGTGCAATATTCTCAGTACACCAAGGACTATTCTTGTGCGAAGACTTTTTGAAATTCTCATTGCTGGTTGTGGCATACCCACATATTCCAGTAATTATGCTAAACTACTGCAGGAACTATTGAAAAAACTATTTAATAATGGCAAAGAGAGGTTCGAATTCGTATGCAATGTCGCCAGTTCCCATATTCTTTATGCGACCAACTCAAAAGATGTAGTCAGCCCTGAACTGCAAATAAGAAGTCTTAAATTAATTTCGAATTTCATAGCTGTGCAGAGAGACTCCAAATGGATTTACGAATCTGATGTGCTCATAGCCACTCTACTGTTCAATCTTAGCCATCCAGTTTCTACTATTAGAAGATATATCACTGAATTAATGAAAGATCTTCTAGATTATAACCCTGATAAAAATCTTGTGTATGTACAGCTGCTGAAAGAATTATTGACCCATGAAGAAGAGTTAGTATTAGACCACGAACAGATTCCACAAATTTTAAAAACAATATTGACCCATGACAAAGTTGGCAATAAGCTTTTTCGTAAAAATTGCCTGTTGAAATTGACTGGTATCCTGCTCGGAGACACGCCGTCACATGTAAAATCTAATTTAGCTAAACTGCTATCAGCCATCAATAACGGAAATAGCTTCTCCCACATTGTCCCAGCTTTGAATCACCTAGAAAAGAAAATGAAGACCAATGAGCTCGACAAAAAGTTCGCATTCGATATTTACGAGTCCAATTTATTGAGAAATGTTTACAGTCAAATAAATGAGAATACTGTTGGTGTATTTAATAAGGAACAAGTCTGGAAGTCGATTGAAGCGGGATTAAAAGAGTATAGAGAGTGTGTTTTGAATGAAGACCAAACATTCGATAGTCCTTGCGCTCTCATTATGAAGGAAATTACAGAAGATGTTTTTAAGAGAGTGCCTACTGAGAAAGTAAAAGATCTGGTCTATCTTATTACATCAGCCGGCACTTTTAGTGGTAACTCTTCTATTGTCAGTGTTGCATCAAAGGTCGTGAAAAAGTTGCATTTGAACTTCAAAGACTACAAACCAATCTTAGACAAGATGTTAAATGCGGTTGACCCTGGCGCGAATGTGCCAAAGAAAAAGAAAGCATCAGTTTCTATGCTGTCCCACCAACTCGTGGAAACTGATGAGTGGCGTATAGGGGTGACTCTACTCGAGTATGTTCAGAATAAAAAGAAGATGACAGTGGATAACTCCTTTGTCGCTATGATGTTCCAGCTACTCAATAAATGCTTGCGATTCGAGGAGCAGTCGTACGTAGAATATACGAAGCAGCTGATACTCTCATCTCTTTGGTTCTACAGCAAGAAGTTCGTTGACGAAACAGATAAAGACCAAATGAAGGCTCTGAAGAATATTTTCGACGTGGAACTGGTGGTGCAATGTATCCGAGGCACTCAAAATCCTCAAACACAGCATCATGCCCTAATCCTGCTGTCTCACGCCGCGTACATGCTGCCAGAGCAAGTTCTTCATCATACAATGGAGATATTCACCTTCATGGGTTCTTCTGTACTCAGACACGACGACGCATACAGCTTCCAAATAATAATAAGAATAATCGAAACCCTCATACCAATACTGGTCAAACTGGACAGAAAAATTGAGGAGTATTCCGAGAAGGAGCTCGAGAAACTTCAAAAGCGCGTGGTGCCTGTACTGCGGATATTCGCAGACGTGGTTTTACATGTTCCTGAACATAGAAGATTGCCGCTCTATAAAAAGTTGATCGATACGCTGGGTCCCAGCCAGTTTCTATGGGTGTTCCTGGCTCTGCTACTTGAGACGCATATCGCCCACTTCAACGACAATAAGAAAAAAGATACGAGACCCCCTAGGACTTTGGCCGACAAAGAGTCTCCAGTCAATAGAATGGACTTTGGCCAGAGTATCTTACTGGAATATCCCCCTGAAGTATGCTTGGACAATTTCATCAAGTTGATGCTGTACATGAAGTCTCTGCCTCTGCAGAAGGACGAGAATTCTATGGACACCGATGTCGACCCGAGTGACATATTCAGCGTTAACGGCCACAGCCCAATTCAATTGAGACACTACAAATACGTCATCGTCACTTTTATGAACTCATTTTTGTCCTCATCGAGGTTTGTTCAACACTGCACTCAAGTTACTGACGTAAAAGCAATGGAGACCAGCTACAAGACATTAATCATTAATATTTTGACGTTCATTCAAACTATTTCCAAAGTCACTGATGAGAAAACAGCCAAATATTGGCGGGTGATGCTTCATCACAGCTACGACCTCCTCGATCATACAAACAACCTGCTATCTGCTCCTATGTTCTTGTCAGTTATCCGAGGTCTGCTAATGCACACTATACACACGGTTCGGAGGAAATCCATGGAACTGTTGAACTCCAAGATACAATTTTCTCCCGAAATGTTTGCCGATGTTAACCAAGAGTTATTGTTCTCGTTGCTTCCGCCGTTATTGGAAATTGTCAAAACGATAGACAATACTGAGGAACCTACGAAAGAGAATGTAGTTCAGGAGGTGGAATTAAACCAACAGGCTGCCCTGCTGTCTTTGAAGCTGCTGACTCGTTTATTAGCTTCGTCCAACCCGGAACCATTTAGGCCAGTTCTCGAAACAGTCACGAGTTACACCTGTAATCCCAACATCAATGGGAACGTGATGGCGTCCATCGTATTGTGTCTGGCAGAATTATGCTCCAATCTGAAGGCGCACGCACTCGGTAGCTTGAGGAAGTTTATGCCCGCCCTGATCAAAGTTTTAAAAAAACAACGTAAAGCGGACACGCCAGAACTAGTATTGCTCAGCACGGTAACAGCTATATCGAAAATAGTCGAGAGTGTCCCTCTTTTCCTCAGTCCATATTTACAGAAGATCCTGTACGAGTACTCCATTCTGTTGGGCAAGTGGCAGACATCCGATCAGGAAAGTAAAGTGGTCGCGAAGCTTGTGAACATCAAAAAGAAGATCGCCACGTCCATTCCACCTCGAGTCTTAATTCCCGTTGCCAACGAGACACATCAGTTGATTTTGGAGAAGGAAAACTACGATGCTGTGGGTCCACTCATGTCTGTCTTGGCCGATAGTTTCGTGAACGTCACCACTGCTGACTTTACCGCTTTGCAGCAGGATCTTACGGCCTTCTTCCTCGCGGCTTTGCAACTAAGAAGCGACGCGGCCGAAAAAGACGTGGATACAAACGTCATTGATAAAGCCGAGGGTGAAATCGTGAATGCCTTAGTCAACTTGGTGCTGAAACTGTCAGAAACGAGCTTCAGACCGTTCTATTTCAAGATCTACGACTGGGCAATAAGGACGAATATTGATGGTCAAAAGGATAGAACTATAACTTTCTACAGGTATTTAAAATGTTTTCTTATTGATGTTATTCGTAAAATACTGATACTATTTGAAATTACAATCTGGTAAATTTTTTCTTTGTTAACAATATTCGGTCAGAATAATTTTATATAATTTTTATTTTATAAATCACAAACACTTTTTCTATTTGCAGACTAAGCAGCGTCATCGCGGACAAACTGAAAGGACTCTTCGTTCTATTTGCGGGTCATTTCGTCAAAAATGCTGCTGAACTGCTAGACGCTTGCAACAACAGCAAAACCGAGGAACTATTCTTCGACTCCGAAGAAAAGAACATAGCCTTAGTCAGCAACATTATTAAAACCCTTCAAATAGTGTTCTTGTATGACACGCAGAGTTTTCTCAACAAGAGCAGGTTCGAAACTCTCATGCAGCCCGTTGTAGACCAATTGGAGAATACCTTGGGTGGAGTACCAGGTCTGAAATCCAGAGCTACGGAACTACTAATACCTTGCATATCGCAATTCGCTGTGGCCATCGCCGACGATTCCCTGTGGAAATTACTGAACTATCAGATACTGTTGAAGACGAGACATAATGACTCTGAAATAAGGTAATTTTTAAGCATATTCAGAACTTAGTAAATCGACGCTACTAACTTGGAAGAGTGGCTGAAATTGATACTAGACATAACCTGACTAAGCAACAGTGAACCATTTTACTTATGAATAAATTATGTATACTGAGAGAAATTGAAAGAGAGCCAGCTGACCGACCTACGTCATTTGGTCGGAATATGTCAATTCCATGTAAGTCTCGCTCTGTCGGCTGAGTCCGACATATCCCGACCAAATAACTTAGATCCACGATCTGTATCTGTTTCAACTTCCCTGATTGTACGAGTACATAATAAAATGATAGTAGGAAAGAAACAAGATTATAATTAGGTAGAGTTATATAAGTTATCAAGCTAAAAACAATTTCTATCTATTGCAGGCTAACAGCACTGGAATGTCTAGTAGCCATGGCTTCTCAGCTTGGCAGCAACTGGCTTCCATTACTGGCGGAAAGCGTGCCCTTCCTTGCCGAACTTCTAGAAGACGGGGACCCTAGAATAGAATCAGCCACCAAGAACGCCGTCAGAACTCTCGAGCAGATACTTGGCGAGCCACTGGAAAAATATTTCTAGAATCTTCTGGAATTTATATGACATATACTTATTTGAAATACAGAACATATAATAGTTTTTATTTTGTTACTTATATGAAAAAATAAAAGATACAGAAAAACTCGTTATTATATTCAGCGCTTAATACTAAGAGCGTGATCAAAAAATTTTGAGATGCTGCTTTATAACGGTCTCTTTATGAATGAAGACAGCATCCCAAAATTTTTGATCATAGAAGCCTAGAAAACATGCTTTACCTATTTATCATGGCCTTGAAATTTAAGCGTGGTCCAAGTACATTCAAGATCTTTTTTAAGAGCGCAAACACAATAATTATTATGAAACTATATCCAATGATGGAATTTCTTCTAACTTTATCATCATACCTAATGCATATATTGTAATGTAATAACATAAATTAATTTTAAACAAAAACTAAAAACCGACTTCCACAGCAAAAAAAAATGATACATAAACTGAAAAGTAAAAAGTAAGTAATTATTTTTTTCTGTTAGTGCCTTATTAAGTACCAGCTTTTATAATTTTTTAGATTATTGACATTAAACTCACTCTTAAGGTAGATGGTACCAACTTCAAATAAATAAAGACTGATTATGGTTAATGTTGAGGCTTAGGCCAATCCATATAAGGCACTAACAGAGAAAAAGAATTACTTATTACTTTACAGTTTACAGTTCATATATCATTTTTTTACTGTAAAAGTCGGTTTTTATTTTTTAATTTGTAACACCCGTTTTGATGTAAAACACCATGGGAAGTACCAATTATACCGTTAAAATGTAACAGTGCGTAGCATCATTATAGTGATGATTATGATGAAGATTGTTGATGAAATTGATGAAGTGGCATTTGCTTTGAGTTGTCTGGATTAAGCCGAAATTCCCGAATCCCTATATATAAGGATTCAAGAGTTCTGCTCAGCCCCTTCGGAACCAGGATATACATTTGTCCAAAATCTTATTTCTTGGTTACATATACCTAGAATACTTAATAAAAAGTGACAATCACTATATGTTTCCATATAAATTTCAAAGTGTCCCCTTGATTTCTCCTGGATCGCATCATAAGATCACCACTTTTGTGAAAATGGAACCTATACAATAACGAAAAAATATCGAAATCAGTCCAGGAATGACGGAGTAATGCGTGGTTAAACAAAAAAAAAACATATACAGTCGAATTGAGAAACCTCCTCTTTTTTTGGGAGTTGGGTCAAAAATTTAATTATTTAAATAGTGAAACCATACGCCATCTAGCGACTTTAATTAGAAACTAATATTTTAGCAAAATAGAGACATCTACGGCCGATGGGTGATATTATCTCATGTTAGTATAATAGTTCGATATATATGGAACAGATGGCGGTTTTGTAAGTATTTCTTGTTTTTAAAAATCTAATTAATATGGTAGAGCTCACTTACATACTTGATTTCACTTACATATTGAAATCTACCATCATTTGAATTTTATCAAAAAAGGATTGAGCAGGTTAAGAAGGTTTCCAAAAAGAAAAGCTGCTGTAGCAGCAGCTCTGCTAGACTATGCAGGTCCCTGGGACTGGCCGTTACATGATACTTGATAGTATGGTGAAAGGCAGAAAATAATTTGTGCATCTTTTCAGTTTGATTTAAGATAAATAATTAGATTAGAGTATGAAATAAAGTAAGTGGCCGGCCACAGAATAAAGTATGGCCGGCTGAACACCGCCGCCAAGTAAATTACAGACACAGAATATTATCCATTTAGTGCAGTTGGCAAGCAGAAAATAAAAAGTATATAAATAATAATATTCCAGCAATATTTTCTATAAAGAAATTGTTGTAATATGTTTTTATCATTATATAGTATGGGGTTCGCTTTCAGTTTTCTACAAAACTATTATCGTTTTTAACTTGAAAAATACATGTTTTACCAAGTTTGCGTCCAAAAAACCCAAATTGCGTCCACCCATGTGCCAGTTTGCGTCCACCCGCTAAGACCAGTAATGTGTATGTGTAACCTACCGCGCCGCCGATTCTTTCGCATTTAAAGACTAGCCGGAGTTGGTAGGTATTTTAATTTAAAACAATACTCCTTTAAAAATGTGAAGGATAGCTTATAATAATACATTCAGGTCTGATTAATTTGAATAATTATACTCTCTAATTAATTCTTCATTTTATACTTAGTTTGTTTCTTAACATAAGCCGCTTGTCCTCTTCTAATTTATAATTCTCATGTGAGATACTATAACCTAAAATCAGGTAATGTAATATTCTAATGGCGTTAGTGGCAAGTCGTGTCGGGGCATCCACAATTTAGAGGCGACTGCAGCCACTTCTTATGCAAATTCTGCCAATTTGCAATCTGCCTGTTCCACTAGAGTTTGATTGTTAGATCTTATTTAAAACATTTGCTAAAACATTACGTCTTAAATTGTGTTATTTCTGTAGATCCAAAAGCTTGTGAGTGTTTGAGTATGTTTGTAACTTTTTCACGCTTAAGCGGCTGAAACGATATTGATAAATTTTGGCATAGAGCTAGCTCATGTCTTGGATTAACACATATGCAACATTATGTTGATCGCCTACCTAAATCCTCCTCTATATACTCCTATATAACAGTGTAGAAATAATTTCAGCTGAGGATATTTTGTTTACAACTGATGGTACGGAAAAGGCCAAGTCGGCTGATACGGTATAGAGCTAAGTTTTAATGGTCACATAATGGGAAAACTATAAAAACTAGGAATAAGGACAATCTAACTTTTTTCCTTAGAATTTAAATTTGGCAAAAACCATGACTACTTTAACGATAGCTGTGGTGATTTTTTTAGTTTAGTACATCATGAGGAAACTGATCCATATAAAAGAAGTGAGATCCCACCAAATCATTCTGTAAAAAAAACAGGCCAAGTCTCGATTGTGCTGCTTGTTTCTCTCTAAGTAATGAAATCAATCAAGACTTTGTCTGTTTCTTTACAAATTGTTTTCGGCGGAAATATTTTTTAATTGATAGCATCTAATAACTTATTTAAGTGATATCTGCCCTTTAATATGTCTCATAAAGTGTTTGTCTAACATACCCCAATAACAATTAGTCTTCGTGTACCCAACATTTTAATTAGACTACAATTGGTATAATTTTTAATTAAACACGCCTCGACTTAATCCTGAGTTTATCAGCTATGGAGTAGGCGCTTACAGACAAAACGTCAATTATTACGACGACGTGACTCCTTTAATCCCCCATTTCCCCCCTTCTACACCCCCTCTCATTCTGTTTTAATTAAAGCTAACGGGTGTATTTCCTCAATACTGTAGCAGCGATTTGCGCGGTCGGGAAGGTGTGTGCTAGACGGTGAAAGTATTCATAATGACTTCAATTAGCGCATTGATAGTCGAGAAGATGTGAAAAAAATTATTTACAGCCGAAAATAGAACCTCCTCGTTTCTGTTAGTCAGTTAAAAAGAAAACTAAATTGAGACCGGAGTTTCTTAATATATATTTTGATATTTCATATGAGCTTTAATGCCAACTTACCTTACGGCGAATGCAGTATTTAATTTGATGGCACGGCAGTGGCATAGCCAAGTCGAGCGCGAAGCAAACACTGCCGTACCATCTTTACAGGAACCATTTCGCCGCATTGATGCGAAATATTTGTTAGCTAGGATTCTTATTATTACAAAGGCTGAGAAAACTAAGCATAGTTATATAACAGTTTCACAAACTATGTGTAATTCCGAAGGTGTAGAACTCTGCTACGTGTGCTGCACAGAAATTCTTACTTCCTGCAAGTTCTTGTAAAGTCCTACACCCTAACTGCTTTAGCAATAAGATCGAAACGACAACATCACCCCTGTAATCGCTATAATCCCACAATAATTGGGATTTGGGACAGAGATGACAGATTATGGGCTATTTGTTAGACGGCGGATTAGCCGCCAAGTTGTGTAACTAATGCCAATAGTGAATAGCCCATTCGGACTATAGAGTATAGTATAATATTTCAAAACGGAGTTACAGCTTACTGGCTAAAAGTAAGAATTTTCTCAGAATTATAATCCAGCAACAGGTTTTGTGAGCTGTTGCCCGCTAAGTACGTCCACGTGGTTATAAAGTTTTACAAGCTTGTAACCCCTAAAATATCTCTTTGGGGTGGAATTCTGCGATGGTAGATACTGGTGACACCTTTGAAAACTATTGTTTTTAAACAAAGGTGTATAAAGGGAGGGTGGGGCGTGCCCGTCGTTTTATTTGTCACGTAAGAAGCCTTCTTAGAAGCGGAAAAATTGTTCGTAAAAGTTTTTTTCAGCTCTTGATTTCCACAATTCTTGTTGGCGAGGTAATTTATACAAGTCAAAGCAATGATTTTGAGACCAAGGACGAGCTACTGCTATTGCTAATTTTATTAATATTTTGTGTGAAGACTATATATTTACTTAATACTATGCAATAATTATAGAATGTTAAAATTAATGGTAAAATTATTGTACCTAACGTAACTCAAATGTAAAAAGGATATAACCAGTATGATAACAATCTACAGGCTGTTCAAAGTTATTTTACTTCTATTATTTAATCATAATTTATCTACACACCCCGAGATATAACGAGTGCATTATATATGAGAGACATTTCTAAAATTTTCTAGCTGGCGCCAATTCAGTTTCAAAGTCACGTCGAGGAGTATTTTGCAGCTAACTTATGCGATTCTAATGCTTATCTTGTAAAAAAAGCAAAAGGGAAGTCACCACTGATGATGATGATAGTATAAAGCATCTTCATGTACTACAATAACTATAACAATTGAATTTAAAAAAATGCTGGAGCTTTGGAGAAGTCATGGTTGCAATGTGTTGCAAAGCTATGATAAGTAGTTCTCGTAAGTCGTAACATAAACAACATTAATGTTTAGCTACTGTAGCTCTACCACGAATTGGAAACAATAGTATTCGTCGATACCGAAAAGTATGGCGAATTTTACAGCGCCTCTAGCGGTCACTTGCGGATCTAAAATTAGGGCACTCGTTTGGCAACATTAAGAGTATTCTGGGGCCTGTCCCTGTCGCCACAAGCGATTGAGTCAAAGTACTGTTTACGAGTACATTTCAGCCCCATTTGCGATCAGAATGAAAAAACGTTAGGCGACAATTTATAGTCGCGTGACGAGATTTATCGCGGTTTTGAATCGCTAAGGAGGGTTCATTCTTTACTTGTTTGTTCCAAATCATTTTAAATTCTAGAGAGTAGGGACACGAGATAATCTAAGGTTAACAAATAGCTTTGATACCCTTGATCTTATAAAAATGGAAACTGGATAAACTTACGTAAAGCATGACTTAAGACTTTAATTTATGACTTGCAAATAACTATATTCTTTAGTATAGAATCTGTTAAAATACAGTTTTTCTTTATGTTATCATAAAAATATCAGTGGACGCAAACTGGTACATGGGTGGACGCAATCTGAGTTTTTTGGACGCGAAAGAAACCGATAGTAGTTTTATAGAAAACTTAAAGCGAACTTTATAATAGACTATATAATTAACATATTACATAAAAAATTCTTCGTAGAAAATAGGGATGGAATATTTTTATTTTCTTCTTCAAACTGGTTAACTGTATCTACTAAATGGACGCGAACTGCCGAACTAACCCTATATCAATTCCATTAAAATCGTGATCTATCGCCTGGGTTTATTTATTTATTTATTTATTTAAAAACTTATGCACAATGTGTACAAGGCGGGCTTAATGCCTTATGGCATTTTCT
>JAOTAV010062033.1:0-14610 GCA_026546445.1 Cyclargus thomasi | reverse complement strand
ATCAAATTCATATTTCCTAAAAGTAATAAAAATATTATTAAGAAATAGTTAGGTCTTAAATTTAATTACCAGAATCGAATTCCAAATTTAATAGCTCAGTCTAGATTCAAGGATTGCGGCTTACAAAATCTAGTGTTTATATTTTTTCCATTCGAATTTAAATAAAACTATAACAAACGATTTTATGCACTTTTCGTAATCCGTTGCCCAACAATAAAATTATCATGTTTTTATGGCTTCTCCGTTTTTGGTGCATTTCAGGTTAATTAATTTAATTTATGGCACGGAAAAGTAAATTATACACGCGTTAAGGTATTACCCTAGTCATTTAGTGGTCAAAAAATGGGGTTTGAAAATTGTTTATTTTCATAGAGTTCGAGGTGCTCATATCAATTTTGTTATATAAAACCTTTTTTGTAAAAGCGTACGTGAGTTCCAGAATTCCCTCCGACATCAGCAAACGAATCTCAACACCACTATAAGGTAGAGCAAATGACGCGGTTTGTTATAGGTATCCCCAGGACTAATCGACTTCTCACTTGTATATCGCCACGCTATTCTTGATAAATTAAGGATTTTCAAACAATCATGTAAATAGTTTTCAGCTCTGGCATGCCGTATACATTCTTAATTGTAAAATAAGCAATAGCATATAGCAATAGCTACCTAACCTAGCAAGTAGCGCATGCGAAAATGTTGGCAACTAGGTATAGACTTCCTACTGATTTCGCAAAGAATCAAAGACATCGATCAATATGTTTATAATTTATATTGTAAACTGTGTTAGGTTAGTTTTATGCCTATATACATTTCGATGTGACCCTGGGGTCGCTTAAAAACTTATGAAACTACTTTTGGCACAATTAAGTAGCACATGACCATAATATTTTTTATGATAGAAGCGTTGATCATTCATTAATTGTTGACATAATAAACATTATACTATTATTTATTTTGTAAAAATATTATGACATTAAGAGCCTTATGCTATTTTATAAAAACTAACGAGTGTTTTTTGGTAACTTACAAACAGTTTAGATTATAATTTGAACAATACGCCATGATAACAAAATTGCAATAAAACTTTTTGACAGTGTAACGAATTAGGACAGTTCATAAACAGAGCATTCTTGGTCTTGTAACTTTTTTTTCATATTATTTGGCAAAAATGAATTAAAATGTATTCAAATAGAATAGTAATCTTAACGGCAGGATATTGGCTGCCGATACCCTGGGTCATCGCGTGTATAAGGTCAATACTTACGCAAGATTAGCTGTTGCTACTATACATTTTTATAAGTCACTCAGGATTAAGGAAAAAAAAGAATTATTTATTTAAATGGCGTTCATCTTAGGTGATAAAAAAATGACCTTACTAATTACAATGAATATACTCGTAGTTCACTTTGAATCGAGAGTAGCGACCAATGTTTGTGATAAAACGTGAAGCGGTATGTACCTTGCACAGTTGTACATTTTAATATTGGCTGGAATATGTAACAACTTTTTGGACAAAATAATGAAACAAATATTTATTAGAACCGACCTTCCCCCTAGACAAGTGGCAAACGATAAATGTTTACGATACTTCGATTGTTTTGTATGGGATTGACATATTCGAACTCGACTAGATCACGTGACTTTTCGTTCGTCTATGTCAATCCTATACAAAAACACGCCAAGCGATTATCGTAAACGATACTCGCTTGGCACTTGTCTAGGGGGGCTGGTCGTAGGTAAAGCTTTTGGACGGAACGAATTTTCAATTTCGATATAGGTGTAAAATGTCATGGAACCACGCCAAATAGCTCGCGCCGAATCATTCGATTCTTTATTTTTTTTTAAGATATTTAGAGAGCAAGCGAGCAGACGGGTTACCCGATGGAAAGCAACTGCAGTCGCCCATGGACACTCGTGATATCCGAAGAATCGTAAGTGCTTTGCCGACCTTTATGAGAAAATAGGGAATGGTAATAAGAATAGGGGGATTAGGGAAGTTAAACCAAAGTTGGGTCGTCGGAATCATTTGCTCTTAAATTCAAAGAGGAAATGACTTCGAATTCGAAAACAAGCCGAAGGCTCTGATAGATGTGCGTATTGCGTTCACCATTATAGACGCACACACTTTTGTCATATATGCTTCACTGTCTCAGTCAGTCTCTTTTAATTTTTTTAATCTAAGGATCATTAAAAAAAGATAAAAATTTAATCCTTTATGCAATTAAAGGTCATAATACGCATTAATCATTGAAACCATATTCAAAAAGATTGTAGACAATTGAAAAGTTGCTATAAAAAGGCAATTTACATAATGGATGTCCATTAGTTTCGCGTTTTTTCGTAGCAATTTATTCTTAGACATATATTATTATTGTTAAACTAAAGTTCAAAACCCTAAGTTTTCGACATAAACATTTTATTTTCATCGGAGACTTTATACTAAGACTCAGCTTTTTAATTCAATTTGCATGCTAGCGATCGGTATTGTTCTGTCACCCTCTCACCGTCAACACACCGCGACACGCCCAGGAACACCTTGCATATCACGGCTATTCATGATGAGGTACCTAATCAGTGGTGTAACTACAAGGTGTCAAGCCGGCAAAATGCCACAAGCCCCCAGCCGGAAGGGATTTCGATCAGCCCCCCTAGACAAGTGGCAAGCTATTATTTTTTACAATAATCGCTTGACGTATATTTGTATTGGATTGACATTGTAGAACGAAGACGAACGAACCATTGGCCTCAAATGCTATGGTTACGTCAGTCAACACTGTAAAAATATACAATACAGAGAAAAACTGTACAAACATACATAGCTCTCTTCTTTCTTACCATGTAGAGACTTATGTCTTCAATTATGACGAAATACGCAGATCATTATTTCGGTTACATGCCGCTTAGGCCTCTAAAAACATTTTTTTCTAATCAAAGTTTTTTCCACGATAGCTTTTCTAGGAACGTAGTAATGTATTATTATTATCTGTTATTATTTTTTACTCAATGCCACTAATGAATAGCGAATGATGTCTCTAGTATTCGCGGTAGTGAGCTTGAACAATGAGATGATACAATACGTTATGATAATACATTATTTATTAGCAGCTCAATAAAATTAACATTTTGTAAGAGATGACTTGAGTATCAACGCTGCATCTTTAAATAAAATTACAGAAGATCCTGTTCGAAATTATAGATAAATGGATTTATGCTTGAATTAGAACCGCCAACCTCAGGTCTTACTCAAAGACCTTTAATGATATTTTAACATTAATATTGTATGTATTATCTTCGAAACTTCGTACAATTTCTGTCGAAATCTAGTTAAGTCATAGACTACTGGCCCGTCCACAAAATGGATGGCTCGTATGACCCCGTAGGTGACCTTTATGGGACGATAGAAGAGCATAAAATAATAAGATCTTGCACTTGGCTTCCACTTGTTAGCTGTCCAACTGAGTGCTGGTGAGAAATCTAAAGTTCAGGTAGTCAGAAAGTACAATCATAGAAGTTGTAACAGATACACATAATCGATCTAAGTAATTTAGTCTGGTTATGTCAAATTCAGCCGATAGATCACGACTTACAGGGAATTGACATATTATTCCGACCAAATCACGAAGGTCCGTCAACTGTCTCTCTTTCAATTTCTCCTATTATACATTTTAGCCATATATTTTTTTACCCGACTACGGCGAAGCAAAAAGAAGGGTTATGATTTTGAGCTGTATATATGTATGGATGTTCTCTGTTCCCTCGTATTGTACTTATGGTGTTCGTATGTTGTGCGAATATATATTATCTGGCTTATTTACCAAAGAAATAATTTATATTAAGAATCAATTAAACAACACAGACATTAGACATGTAAGTGCTGATTAGGAATGTTATTCTGCTATTCAGATAAATTATTATAACTTGTAATGAGTACTCTACATGGAGTATGAATAGACTTGACATTTTTTACACTTGGAATATTTTCCTGATTTGGTATTAGCGCTTACATCATTCAGAATGGAAGGAGTGGATGATACACAAACGACATTTACAATTTAGTATTGTGCGCACATGCATGTTAAGTGAGTCTACGCTATACCACCAGGTCGCATGACTCAATATCACACACAACAATATTTTCAAAAATATGTAATACCAAGCACTCAATAAAATATTTTGCTAAGGGCCTATTTCGCAGGCCCTAAATATATTATTTACACACTAGGTAATTCATGTAGCCTGTTAATGAACATTTCTATTTTTATGTACAGTGTGTATTAAAGTAACTCATAATAATTTTGAAACGACTTCCAAAAAAGGAGGTTTCTCAATTTGACTGTATATAAGTTCTTTTTTTCGGCTATTCTTCGGATTCACGTTATTTGCCTAATTAGCGTACCCTTTTTTATTTAATCGATTTGACTAAAACACACTTAAATATGAATCTTACGAAAAATACAAATATAAAAATTATAGTTTTTTTAGATAATAAGACTTGAAAATTGTTTGGCTACGGTACTTAGATATATGCAAAACAGTAATTAGAAAGTGATACAATTCAATATAAAATATAATATAAAACATTGATTAATAAGTTGTACTTATACAATTATAGCTAAAAGGGTAGAATTGACTATATCCTATACAACTATAAGCTGCCAATAATGAAAATGAGTAATTTAAAAATGATATCGAGAAAAACTACTAAACCCTTGATTCACTAGCTGAAAAAGACTAACTTAAATATCTTCTATGAGTCCCTGGGACTCACATATTTTTATGTATGTTTTTTTATTTAATAAAACAAAGTATATGAATATGCAATTATAAGTAAAAATAATAAAACTTAACGAGAATCCAAATTGGCAATTACTTATTAAAAAACCAAATAAGTTTAAGTAATCTAAACATAGAAATGGGAACATTATATTTTTTTATCCTTTTTGTTTCTTATAACAAGCTTTCAAGTTTTCCCTATTGGTTTTTTGAATTTCTCTCGGATGTTGTCTATAGACTTTTTTTTTAAATGTACAGTACTTTTTTCATTTTCTTTTTATTTCTGTTAAATATAAAACGTGGGCTTACGATTTTGCCAAGCATCAAGCCTCCTCCTTTTTCCTCGGCTTTTCCCATGCAAAAAAATTTGAAAAATTATATAACTGCTTAGCACATTCTAGTAATTAAGACCTAATAATTGTTTATATTAACAATTATAAACTACAAAAAACTAGGAGAAAGCTTCAAACCACAAAAAAAACAATAAATTTTTTATACAAAGGTTATCAGAAGCATATGGTAATTGGTATATGGCAATAAGAACAAGAAACATTTTTTTAAATATGTCGAAAACCGTTACAGTTTTGCAACACATAACTTAAAGACACGTACGTAGGCCACAGTTATATCGAGATTGACTCGATCAACAAACAATCTATTTTAAAAATAAAATATTAAATAAGCATAACGGTAATTATAAAAGTTCGTTCCCAAATCTAATGTGACTATAAACAAATGTGCTTTACTGGTAGCACACTAGCATTAGCGACGTTTAACCACTGCTGGGCACACCCGCAGAAGCAGCGACACGTGCGCTTGTGATTTGCCAAATCCTGTTAGTTTAGGGTGTGCAACCGAAAACACCGAAGATTATGGTAATTATAACTGTTGGTCGGACAAACGATTATAGACTGGGTCTATTGTATCAAGGTTTCCTAACACGATAAACCATGTTTATAAGCATTAAAGATGATAAACGCATCGACGTAAAAATGTACGATATAAAAATTAGAAGCAAGTTTCGAGATCAAGTTGGAGTCAGGACACGTTATGGCACTTAGAATAAAAGTGGTTTTTAAAGGCTAGATTGACTAATTTAATCTTAATCAATTAAATCAGGAGCCTAAATATATTCTTAAATATGTGAATAGAATAGAGTATACGAGCCCGGGACACCTGAAATTGCTCTCCGGAGAATGGCCGTTTTAATCTTTTTGTTCCGGTTACTATGTAGACCGATTTTCAAAATTATTTTGGTTTTGTATAGGGTATCCCAGGGTGGTCCATTTTCACAAAAGTGGTGAACTGATAAACTTGATCCATGAGAAATCGATAGAGGAATATGAGTAAACACACAAAGATTAAATTATCTATAGCTGACTGTGTAATTGACTTACAGTTAAATAAAAAGAAAAAAAAATGGATTGGAAACAAAAAATAGATATCGACTTTCCCAGAAACAAAAACAATGGATAGATGAACTAAAAAGTAACAAATAATTCTCTGTTAGTGCCTTATTTTTAGTTAGTTTAGTTAGGCCTAAACCTCAACATTAACCGTAATAAATTTTTTTTTCACTTTAAAGTCGGTATCGGCTTTTACATTTTTTAAAAATTCTTGACATTAAACTTACTCTAAATTAGCGGGTAACTCAGTCACTAACAGATTAAGAATTATTTTTTATTTTTTATTAGTTTATCTATCTATTGTTTGTGCTGAGGAAGTCAGATTTTATTTTTGTTTAAAAATAATTTTCAAGCGTATGTGTGTGTATGTGTTTGTGTGTGTTCCTTATAGAGTTCACGGTAAAAGTAAAAAGAAGTGATTTGTATGGGCAAGCGTCCCAGCGAATGAGTTTGTGCAAATTTTTTTTCACTTGTAGGCTGCTGTTCCACTATAAAAGTTTATAGTGAACTTTATAAGGAGTAGTCGCACATAGCCCAAAGCATAGTATTATTACTTACTTTTGTTAAACCCTGTATTTTAAAATTAATATACTTTCAAAGAAAAAGAAAATAAACCCACTTGGTTCATTTTCTTTTACAAAGATTTAACTTTTTTAAAGGTAACTAAGCAAGAAATTAAGAACTGTATTTGATAATGTTGAGATGTCGTTGAAATCTTTTGTACTGGAATATTTTTTGTAGACCTTATTCTTTTATTCATTTGCAGAATCATTTTTAACTAAATTTATGTCGGCTACTGATAAAATAGTACTGAATTATGTATTTATGTATTTTATACATTTGTAATCTACAAATGTATATTGTAAGATAAAAGTATGAATAGCTCATTTAAACCATCAACGTGCTTAAGAAGAATAAATGACAGATATAGACAAAAACTGTGTTTGTATTTTTTTTGTACCGAATGAAGTTTTTTATTTGCAAACGAATAAACAGGTTTTAGATTTATTTCCATTTGAACAATAGAGCATGATTCATTTTAACCAAATAAATCTTTCTATCAGACAAAACAAGTAAGTTGTTGTTGGCAAGTTATATTAATTGTGTATTATTTAAATTATTAGTTATCTTGGCAATTTATAATAAAAGTCGCAACTCTTAACTTATGTGATTATTTAAGCGGCTAGAGACTAACGATTCAATTTTAAAACCATAAGGAACCACAAGTTCCTTACGGTTTCAAAGTTGAATGGTTCTTAATTTAAATTACCTTTTTATATACCAAATTCGAAAATAACACAAAAAAATATTTAATAACAGACAAACACATAACCTTCTCCTTTTTAAGAGTCGGTTAGAAAAGGGTGCAGTTTTAAGTTCCTAACTCCTGAGGTTCTAAAACCCGTATTTACTCAGAAAACCACATTTTTAATATGGAAAACTTGTTATATTTAACTAGAACCTCGAAAACTAGTATGCCACTCAAGAGGTCAGTGGTCCCCGGAATTTGCTATTTTTATTGCTTAACTTTACTGCGATATTTTTTTTATTAGTACTATATTATTATTAGTGGACTCAGAGGTGAAGAAAGTATCAATAAGACCTGCATAAAAAAATAATTATTTTTTTTATTATAAAACAAATCTCTTTTTTAAATACAATAATATCATTAAAGTTCAAACTATCAATTAAGATAATATCACAATTTTCTTACTATTACATATTCTTCCACTTTACTCATAGAGTAAACGCGGAGATCGATCGATTTCATTTTAAATTTCATTGAAACTTAGATATTATTTACGCCCATATCCTGAAACAAAATATATGTATATATATTAAATTTGAGAGAAGTAATAAATATCATTTCTAGATTTAAATTTGTTTGGAAATGAAATATTAATAAATCACAGATAGCAATGAAATAAATATTACGATGTGAGCAAGACCGATTTGAGAGATCGTCTTGTCGTTTGTATATTTCCTAAAAAAATAATTATTTGTTTACTTCGCGTCTGTATTACTAGTGCCTAGGTATATCTAATGACAAGTTAAGGATTCCTTTAAAAATGTTATATTATTTATATAAGTACCTCCTTTAATACCAGCACCCGCAGACGCGTGAGCAGAAGCCGAGCTGCTTGCGAAACTTCCACCAGCCCCGTATGAGCCAGCTCCAGCTACGCTTTTAGCTGACGCTACTGCACCAGCGTTGATCCCATGATTATGCGCATCTAAACCATCAGCTCCGTTTCCACTGGGGGCACCACAGCCGAGTGAACATCCTTTAGCACCATTCCCACTGGGACCAGCGCCTAACCCGTAAGCGCCAGTGCTCGAAGCTGCAACTGCATTCGCCTGCGCCACTGCGCCAGCGTTGCCACTACTATTTTCGTGAGCACCATTTGCCGCGTTTTTGTTGTTGGCGTTGCTGTATCCAAAATTAGCATTGCCTCCTTGTAAACTGGTCGGTACACCATTTATATCAACGGTACTTGGAACTTTTCCATCATCGTACGGCTTTAAGAATCCAGGCGGACCTCCAAAACCTCCGGTGTAGGCGACGGCACTCGCTGATGCTTGTGCATGAGCATTTCCAATACCACCGTGTGAGGCACTCGACAACGATGTGGCATAGCCGGGCTTAGATCCACAGTTATTTGAGGTACATGGTGCAGCACTTGGGCCTGTGGTAGGTGTAGATAATTTTGTAGGTACGTTATAACCATTTTGTTGAGCAGTGTTGGGACCTGTCGTAGGTGGAGATTGTTTTGTAGGCACGTTGTAGCCATTCGGTTGTGGGGTGTTGGGCCCTGTGCCAGTTGTAGGTAATTTCGAAGGTATGCTGTAATCATTAGGATTCAAGAATCCACTTGGACCACCGAAACCACCGGTATATGGCACTCCTTTTTTACTATCCTTATTGCCAGTTAATGGAGAGACGCCAGCGTGTGGAGCTGGGGAACTTTGAATCGGATTATATGAGCCTGAATGTGGCGGATTATACTGTGATGCTGATGGGATATTGGAAGGCTTTACATAAGCTTGGGTGCTGGGAGCTACCGTTGTTGTAACTTTCGGCTTTGCAGGAATACTTTGGTCGATAGGGCCTTGAGGTGCTCCAAATCCTCCAGTATATACTTGTTTATTATTGTTAGGCTTAGAAGACCCGAAAGGTTTTACGTCATATCCATTAACTGGTTTTAATGGAATGTTTGTGTTCTGTGAATATTGTGGTGTAGAAGGAAAATAAGATGGTTTAGAAGAACTAAACGAATTTAAGGATCCAGTAGATTCGTGATGAGGCTTTGGTACATTTTGATTAATGTTTGTAGAACTTCCATATCCACCTGTGTAAACAGGATTATTTTCTTTGTCGAATAAATCATTAGGGCTCACTCCAGAGGCTTTGTTTGGAGGCTCAAGCTCCTTGTTAGGAGAAGAAATTGGTGACGTAGGCTTATTAGATGTGCCAGAGTATGAGTTTGTGTAGCCACCTGAAGAAGAAGGTACAGTACCTTGCGAAGACCAACTCTGTGATGGCAATGATGAATCTTGACTTGTCGTTGAAGGTGAAACGACACCTCCGGGCTGACTATAAGATGGTGTGTTAGCAGTGCTATGTGTGTTAGCAATGCAACCTGATGGTCCGCAATTAGCATTGGGAACGTTAGAAGTACCAACGTTTGTATTCGATGGCTTTTTACAATAACTGCCTTGACAATTTGAGTTATCTAAAGAATTTCCAGAGTTTTGGTAATTAGGCTGATTCTGAAAATAAGAGGCAGCATTATTAGGTGAGTTTCTACAACCGGATGGACCACATTCACTGGGTTTGCTATAATAAGGTTGTTTAGTTATTGCTCCATTATTTCCTAAGCTTGGTGTACTACAACCTAATCCATTACAACCTTGTTGATCCCCAGAAGTAAAATAATTATCTACGGAACCTTTAGCTGATGCCTGGTTTTCATTGTTTGTGGCACCAGATTGCAGAGTCAAGCCACATCCTAGAGACCCACAATCTCCGGGATATTTAAATGTAGACGGCTGTTTCGTATTTAAATTCGTACTAGGATAGTCTGAAGAGCCACAGTTTGGTCCGTCACATTTCGGAAATCCAATAGAAGAAAAGTAATTTTGGCTAGGTGGTGTAAATTTTCCAGAATTATGGTATGATTGAGGTAATTTAGAACTAGCAGCGACAGGTTGCGCGGCATTATTACATCCTGGCGGACCGCAATTCTCAGGTGTATTGTAGGATGGCAGATTGCTAGGAGCAGATACTGGATTTGAAGTACCACAGTTTAGACTGGTGCAAGTAGAAGGTACATTATAAGCAGGTTTAAAAGATGTAAAAGGTTTTTGGGAGGCATTATTTGTAGACGGAGCAGTCGGTTGCGATGCACAAATACCACCAGCACACTCTTGTGTCGATGTCCCTACTGGCGTATTGCTGTTGTAGCTTGGCTTAGTTGGATTGTTATTTAGGCCTTCACTACCTCGACAATCAGGGGAAGTACAGGGTTCCTTATTATCTGGGAAAAAACTGGGTATGGTAGTTCCAAAAATAGGTACATCGTAACTAGACGGTCTTTTCTCATCATCAGTTGCTGGATTTTGTGAAGGTGAGATGCAATCGTAAGAATTGCATTCCGGCTCAAAAGTTGAAGGTTTGCCGTTAGTAGGAAGATTTTGAACGCTACCAGATGCACCGTAATTGATAGGCTCCTGAGGACTTTTTGTAGATCTTCCCGGAATATTCACATATATGTCATTCGGTGAGTCAGGTTGCCCGCAATTCCCGGACTTGCACTCGGTGTTCAAAGCGCCATTACTATCATTCGTAGAGCAGTCTGCTCCGGTACAGCCAAAATTAGGCCTATTATCGCACTTGCCGGAAGAACAATCGTTGTCATTACTATTGGGTGAAGATTGAGAAGCTGTGCCATAATTGCCCTGTTCACCGTTTGCAGTTTTTATGTCATTGCCGCCATTATTCTGACACGCTCCGGTGGAACATCCACACGTGCCAGTAGAACAGCCCCCATTTAGTCCGTATCCATTGACAGTATTGGTCCCACTGCCGCTAAAGCTAAAGGAGCTCGAGCTTGCGCTTGCGCTTGATGAGGCGAAGCTAGATGACGATGATTTTGAATATGAACCCGAGAATCCGGCTCCACTAGGAATAGGAATTGGTGGCACGACGCCAAAGGCACCAGCACTCGCACTGGCTTCCGCTGAAACAATATAAACATTTTTCATGATGTCTTAATATGCGGACATAAAAACCACACTTTCGCTAATAAAAATTCCCCAATTTACACTTCAAGAAAATTCACCAAATAAAACAGATAATATAACTACTTTCCAAAAAAAATACGAGGAAGACATGATAAAAATCTTATACGCCAGCAAATCATACATTTTTTTCTCGTAATTATATTATTGTTAGATATTTGGTAAAAAACGCCTCATTGATGCAAAAAATCTCGTGTGTATTATAGTTATTAGTTATGTCAAAAAACTGAGCATCATTTCCGCTACATGTACTGAGACACGCAAGTGTTTAACTTTTATTCTAGCCTCATAACTATCATTATATTCAGTAAAGTATGTTTAAGAAAAAAAAGTACAATTTATTTTTATTAATAAAGAAGATGAATTGATGAAGATGATTAACAGAAGTATTATGACTGCAATACAAACATCAGGTTCATCGTCACATACCTAAAGCTCTTTATAGAAACAAATTATTATGTACGTACCTAAATAATTGTTTAGTACCAATCTGAATAATGAGGTAGCAATAAGTATGTGACATAATAATATATACCTTAATTTATACATTTTTATAATCATACATAAGTTGGAAAACTTACTCTCCATAAACTACGAAGGTTTCTCCCAATTTTTAATATTATTACGATTATTATAGTATTATACATGGAATAAGCAGTTTTTATACATATAAAATAGCATTTTTCGAAAACTTATAATTTAAGTCAACTTATAACGATGAAGGATTTACATTTTTATGACTGTAGGCCACTTTATTTTTTGCCATCTTTTTCACCTATGAAATTAGCTGCCTTCCTAAAACTTCGGACACTGTCACCATAGGCCACGGTGCACAGCGGTTTATAATTTGTAAATCTATAAATCCGTTTAGTACTTTTAACGTGATTTACTCACAAACATTCGAACAAACAAACCTATATTTATGATTTTATTAATAATAATTTAGTATTCATTACCTTGCTGTTGTAAGAGATTTCACTCACCTTTTGCTACCGCGCCCGCTCCGCCTTTCACACCATACCCACTGGGGGTCCCGGACACTTGGCTCAGAGCTACAAGTGCTAGCACTATACAATTTCGGAGCACCATCTTAGCACAGCCTCCCGTTCGCAATGTTATTGTTTCACGCGTCTCGCTGTATAAATAAACCGCACCAAATACGAACCGGACAGGCTGAATCACTCGATTACGTATATTGTTACTTATTCGACTTATTATCATAAACTCTGTTAGCTGTAAATCATTGAACTTAAGTTTATCGATTCTCGGTAACAAATTGGGAGAGTCACCACCGCCGCTCCTTCGCGCACTCCCTTCAACCAAGGACCTTCAAAATATTCTGAGTGAAGTGACTACTGAATTATATCTAGAGGTAAATTGTAGTACGCGCAAATGAGATTCACGTTATCGTAAATCGCAAATCCGTAAATTAAATACGATATTTTTTTTTAATTAATAGTGATACCAAAAACTGATTATATAACCGTTGAAACCGGAGGTATATCCATAGCAAATTCCCTGCATCACCTCCACTATTAATTTCATTACCTTATTTTAAAAAAGCAGAAAAAAGGTTAGGAAAATGGAAAATAAGCAAAGACTTAACACCTGCCTGTTCGATGATAAATTTGATTTATTTACCCTGTGTAAATCATGCTATTATCATACTACTAAATCAAACCATTGTCATTGGGAAATACGCAAACTTACATATCCGGTTTATTATACCTAAACGTTTATAAGGATAGCTGTGAAGATGTGAACAAAATAATAATGTGTATTTTGGTCGCTTATTCTTACTATGAATATCATGTTCGTGTTCTTGACTCAGTGAATTACATTTTTATGAGTGTGGCCACTTTATTTCAGCCGCCCCTTATGTACCGACGAAATTTGCTGCCTTCCCTGGAGGCATTAATCTGGCACATTCAAACAGGCACTGCCCGCGGTAAAGATCAGAATGAAAAATACAGGCTTAGTGGTCTGGTTATTTTTCACCTAGGACTAGAGTTACAGTGAATGAATTAACATGATTGATGTGGGATGTTGTTTTTTAAACTATAAGTTGTTTATAATTATAATTGTTCAAAGAAAAAAATGAAGTGCATAAGAATATTTATAAAACAATATCCCACACTAATCATATTAATTCATTTACTCTAACTTTAGACTGAGGCTTACGGTTTTTAATGCTCCAGGCACTCCACTCACTAGACTGGATAGTGTAAGCACGCTGTAACTGTCTGAGATATTTACCTTCGGGTGATTCCTAATTACTTTTGTTTTACTGTAAAAGTAACGTAGAATCGTTATCGTAAATGTAGTTATCCTTGCGTTTGCTATAATATTAGGTATTATAATGTCTGAAAATTAAGTAGATTGAAATGTTCAGTAACTACGTATAATTATGTATTCCAAAATGAATAAATTTAAAAAATATATATTATCATACCATCAACTGAACACCTACTGTTAACAATCAAGTATAGAGTCATTTCTATTTTAATAAATATGAACTTTAGAAAAATTCTAGACCTTTATTAGCATTTGTATTCAATTAAAAAGATAATATTTTGATATTATAACACAGGTGCAGGATCTAAACAAACTTGTTTCGATTTCCTCATCAACACCATTTAAGTAAAATGTATAAGTGATTGCGTAGTTAGTGCATCCTATAGAAGACTCAAAATATATAATATGGTGAGTCGAGATAAAACTCTGAGGCTCGTAATTACAGTCAGCGCCTAAGAGCTCGATCAAACATTTTTTTGAGAAGCTGATTGAACGTACCGAGGTAGAAAGGAAGATGGCCGCGGAGTCGCGTCGGTCTCGGTTTTTGTAGGTATTTAGGAATCACCAAGTTTATCTGGTTGTGATACTATTAGCAAACTTCACTCTCATATATCCTCAAATAACACATATATTTTTTTCAGAATATTACGTCAATTTATAACTGATTAGTATTGATTTCAAAAACGGCTTTAAACGGATAAGGTACTATGAAGTAAGTACTACCGCTTGGCGTGTTTTAGTACGGGATTAAATAAATGAACGAAAAGTCACGTGACCTAGTCGAGTTCGAATATGTCAATCCCATACAAAACAAGCGAAGCGATTATCGTAAACG
>JAOTAV010062022.1:0-14610 GCA_026546445.1 Cyclargus thomasi | reverse complement strand
AAAAATTTTGAAAATCGGTTCACAAACGGCGGAGCTATGGTTGAACATACATAAAAAAAAAAAAAAAAAAAAAAAATTATCCACAGCCGAACATATAACCTCCTCGTTTTTTGAAAGTCGGTTAAAAATAGGCTTAATTGAGGGAAAAAAGAGTGCCTTCGGTAAACGCTCTCGCCCGAAGAAAGATATTTTTATTTAAATAAATTTAAAACTTTTTTAATTTGAATTATCTATACTAAAAATTACAGATAGGAAAATTTGTTACTTTGTCATTTCTTTACCCCAACTGAGCTACCCTAACCAATCGACTTGATTTTTGGCGTAGGCATAGCTGAAGGAAGGGCAAATAATACTTTCGGTCTTAAACAAAACATTTCTAAAGGATCTTACAAGAATATTCGATTTTCAATTTCCATGCGAGCGATGGATATTCTTTTTTTTTTATGTATGTTCAACCATAAACATACATAAAAAAAAAGAATATCCACAGCCGAACATATAACCTCCTCGTTTTTGGAAGTCGGTTAAAAAGTCACGTGAGATTACCAAAGTGCACTAATTAAAGCCAGTTTTCTGACAAAAGTGTATAAGTATCGATGTCACGTTTTTCACGTCCAGTGCGGACACTGGACAGTATCCGACTCGGGAACAAACACTTGGAGCCTCTCCAGATCCGTAAATCGGGGAAGCCTACTTTGGTGGAACACTCATTTCTTAGTAAGGATAGGTCCCAACAAATCTTTTGTGTAATATTCAAAAGTTTGTTTATATTTAGTTTGCTCTCGTACGCAGCAAAAATCTCGATATCTCATTATAGTTGGCTTTTGTCTGTGTATATATCGTCATATTTTATAATATGAGAATTTTTATCGATCGCAATCGAAATGTTTATAAATCTTCCTTACAATAGGTTTTTGTGCAGTTTTGAGGAAAATGAGTAGCGAGTTTCATTCCTTATAATTTCACTTGTAATGAATTTTAAATTTTTTATTGTGCGTACCGTTAGTATTACGTTACATAATTTTATTGTATCTGTGCATTGAGTAGGACAATTCCCCAAAAGGGCGATACCTGATAAAATATGTGAATTCATGGCATGTCTATCCATTCATGCATTCCATGGATTCATATCCAATCCATACGCCCACGCAATGCCCTGTCCCTACGCTTATAACACTAATATTTACTTTCGGACTCGTCTTTGTATCTTAGAATAGTAAAAGACTTAACTCAAGCAACATTTAATTCCACTTAGATATAGAACAGGATGAAAAAAAAAGTTAGTGATAAAACTTTTGTATTTGTTTCTTAAACAGAGTTACCTGTGGAAGTTGCAGCTCCGAAAGCGAATTTTCTTTTTGTTAGTTGTATGGGCAAATCCATGTCGGGGCCTTTTCGTCACAAAAATTTCCTTTGCCTCACAGTACTTCTACAGTATTTACAGTATTCTGTATAACGGACATAAACAAACCCCCGTAAACTTTTAACACTTACGGTAATTAAATGCTGTTTAACTAGTATCATTTGGGTAAATTTTCTAGTCTTCACTAATCACGCGTGTACCTGTCTAGCTCTTGTGTTATATTAACTAGCTACTCTGGATTATGAAGAAAAATAACAAATTTTAAGAGATATGTGTTTGTGTTTGTGTGTATTTGTTGTCTAGCTGTGTAGCTAGACAACAAATACACACAAACACACACACAAGGCATACAAATATCAGCGCGAACTACAGACTTCTTCAGATTTGTAGTTTAAGAAGACAATATGTTTTAGTTTCTTTACCTAAGAGGTGGCTTTATAAAGTTATTTTATTATTATAAATTTTATTGATTATAAATAATTGTCTACTTAAAAAAAATCTTGGTAAGACGCAGGACAGGCTCAGCCTAGTGCAGGCACTAATGGTATATAAACTGATTAATAAATCTGTTATATTTAAATACCTATTTATGTAACAAATGCATAGTTTTATTAAAAACTAGATGTTATCCGCGACTCCGTGTGCTTGGTAGCAAAGATGAGAATTATTGTTTTTTCCTTTTTTTTTTTTGCTATAAACCTCATGGTGCCCGAGACATTTCCAACGAATGCAAAACCGTGGAAATCTGTTGGTGCGTTTTGGAGTTCGTCAGAAAGGAAAACCGGACTTATTTTTAAATCAATTCAATTTTCATACCTCCATTTCATTGATCTAAAAAAAGGACATAATATATACGGTTGAATTGAAAAACCTTTGTTTTACATATTTTGCAAACATAATTTTATGTAATACAACCATTGCATATATTGTGAACATGTGTGGCACAGAAAATGAGTATATTTGTAACTTTAAAAAATAACTTTCTTAGCAAACAGTCGTAAGCAAAGTTTACTTATGCTTACAGAATATTAAATCTATTCAAACACTCGGCAAAACGCCGAGGGGGAAAATCATAAGCGCACGTCATTTAAAAAATCACGGACGCACAGCTCTGACACTTATCAGAACTCCCCTTTGCAATTTAACGTTTCTTTGTTCGAAAAAAAATACGTTCCAAATTTGAAAGGATGACAGATTATCTTTGTTTGAATGTTCAAAAAAGATTCGAGTGCGTTGTACGACTTTTATTAGCTCAATCACTGTCAACTAAATCGAATGACTAAGTTGTTTTCCGACTTGGATAATTTTAAGGTGGCTTTCCGATCCATGCGGCGTGCGACTGCAACCTTCTGGAACATTCAACATCGGCAGTAATCGTGTGCACTTTATCAACAAATCGATCAAAGGATTTCATAGACAATGATCGGCGAGCAGAGAAGACACATCGAATGCCACTGTAGGACACACACACATTGTAGGAGCTTATAATGCAAATGCCATGCTGTGCAACGGAGTGCTGCCGCTTGAGAGCCATGCTTCGGCACGAATGGACCAGCTCGACCGGAGAAATACCACGATCTCATACAAAACTGGTGTGAAACAGCGGTGCGCTTCGTCCAGTGAGTGAGTTTACAAGAGGCCCAACATCCCCTGAACCTCATCACCTATCCCTAATCTCGTTGCCTATTCAATCATAAAAAGGCCGGCGACGTACTTGCGACGGATGTAACGAGTCCATGGATGAAAGCAGTTGTTTTCTATCAGGTAACTCGTCTGTTCGCCAGCCCCCTATAGTTTCAATGAAAAAACTCTAATTGTTGCCCAGGGTCAACGCGACGCTGGCATAGATTGAGTTGATTTGCGACAACGCAGCTTAACGCAACGCAATGCTGTGCAACGCATTAGTGGAGCCTGGCTCGGGTTACCAGATGAAAAAACCAAAAGTCCAGAGAATTGGCCTAATTTCTACAAAAAAATCCTGAGATTTGCGAATTCCGGCCGCAATCCTTAGAAACGGTAAAAAATCTTGAAATCTTGAAAGGCTGTTAAGCAGAAACAACACAAACAAACAAGAAACCATAAAGACAAAAAATAAACAGGGTTACCATTAAAGTGGTCGCTAATTGGCGACTATTCACGATAGAATTTTCAGCTCATTCAGACTACCCAGGTAGTCTAGGTGTTCAAAGCTAGGCTAGACCCGCAGGTTCGTAATTAGACGGATCTGAATGCGACATTTATTTTAAGGATTCCTTTTTTGAGTTTTGGCATGTTTATTTTGTGTCTACAGTCCATGTTTTATAAAATGTGCAGCGACAAAGTTTACATTCATTTACTGTCTAGCTAATGACGTTTTTATATAGTTTTTTTCATTCTGGTTACTACTACTAAAAAGCGATCTTATTAAAACAATGTTTTAATAATTCTGTAATTAATTAATTGAAAAAAGAATGTCATTACTTGAATAGGAAGTCATTACTTGAATCTCGGAAAACCACACCTCCATTTCAATACCATTAAGTTTTACCCCTGACTAAAAAATATTTGGTGGTACGGCAGTAGCCCCGCCAAGTCGAGCGTAAAGTAAACACTGCCATATCATCTTTATAGGAACATTTCGCCACATTTTGAGCCCCCTATTTAAGAACCTCTGAATAGAAAGCTGAAATTTTCGCCATCTAGTAAGCTCACAACACATACTTAAAATTCAAAATTTCAAGGCTATACATCACTTAGTTCTGAAGTTTAGCGAAGCAAAGTTTCGTATTTTCGACACTCACTCACTCGTAGTCATCAAAATAGAACTACTAATTCCCACAAACTCAGAGAGCTGAAATTTGGTACAGAGCTAAGCTTTGTGGTCACCCAAAATTCAATGTGGCAAAAACTTATACATCTTGATGATGATATTGTGTGAGCCTCCTTAAATATTTAGTTTATATTGTTTTTATTATAGCTGAAACAAAAATACATAATCTGTAAAAGTTTTAACTTTCTAGCTATTACCGTTCCTGAGAAAGAGCCTGAAAACAGACAGAAGGACAGACATCAAATAATCTATTATAGGATAATTACCCTTTGGGACCCTAAAAAATACATACAAGTTAGTTGAAATTCAAAATGCCAACTTCACATGGTAGTCCCAGGCAGTCACCCATCCAAATACTAACCACACCGTTATCTCCGGTGATCGGACGAGAGCCGGTTTACTCAATGTGATACGGACGTACTTCTAGAGATGACAAGCAGGTTGTGAGGAAGCAAAGATGTTTTATAGTAAAAAAAGAAAAACAGCTGTGCCAAAAATATTTCTACAAAAAGAAGTCAAAAATGTAATGTTATATGACTGGCCATTGATTTGTTCTCGCTTACGAATAAAGAATAGTCAAAGGCCAGTCATATAACATTAACTATAATAGTAAACAAATCACACGAAGGAGCTTTGACTTGGCTCGCCTTTGTCTAAATTTCATTACTTTCTACAAATATATTTATATCATAATAGAGCTAGCTTAAGTTCTCTTATTGAATGACTTGTGGTCAGGGTCATAATATGTTGTGTCGTTTGAATATTGGCCTACACGATTCAAATTCTGGGTTTCAGTGGTTTCAGTGAAAAAAATATGTAAATCCGGGCTTTTATTTTTTGTTTTTTGTTTTACGATACTTTGTTAATATTTAATAAAATTTACGATACTTCATAAAAAAACTTGTTCTCTTAGGAAATTTGTTAAAAAGAGTTCAAATTTCTTTTTTTGTCAGTTAAAACTTTCTTAAGTATTTTGTTTATTAAAAAAAATATTTAAAATTACGTTCACAGGTATTTTTTTTTTTTTAATTGGTTCATTGTTTATATCTAATTGATCTTGAATTGAACATTAAAGACTGATTATTAAAATTTTAATAAATATTTTGAGCAAAGACAATAAAGTTTTTTTTCATTTAAGACATTTTCTTATTCTTTTACGATAAAACGATAAATAAAATATTATAGTACCTACTCTTTATTTTAAATTTAAAAAAAAACGAAAAAGCCTGAAAAGCCCGGGTACTCGGGTTTCATTTAGCAAAAACCCTTATCTAATTGATATTGAATGAACATTAAAAAATAATTATTAAACTTTTGATAAATATTTTGAGCAGAAAATAAAAAATGTAAATAAAGTTTTTTTTAAGCCACTTTTTTTTCAATTTTCTTTCTTTTACACTGACTAAATTACTACTAACGATATATAAAATATTATAATACTGTTTATTTGAAATACGAAAAATCTCGAAAAACCCGAGATTTGAAAATTGGATCTGTTAAGATGCCCTACATATCAAAAAATCTCGCGAGCCCTAAAGTTAATTAGCGATCACAGAAGATGCAGTAATTTAGGCCTTACAAAGTTTATTATTCCAGTACATGAGGACACAAGGGACAAGTATTGCTCATATCAAAACTAGAACTAACGTTCTCGAATATTTATACAGTTATCAAACTTGATAACAACTTAATATCTATACTTACTTACATTTTAATTTTGACGACCTCTGTGGCTCAGTTGGTGAGCGCGTTGGTAGCTTAAGCTTCCTGGGTCTTGGATGTGTATTAAATATGTGTATCGTGTAATAAAAACTTTTAAAATATGTGTATAGTATAAAAGTATTAAATATGTTTCCGTTGTCTGGTACCTGTAATACAAGTCCCTCGGGTACTTAACACGGGGCCAGACTGACGTGGAGTGAAGCGTCCATAGATATTATTATTATATATGTTTATATTTCTGTCTGTGTATGTCTGTTACCTTTTGATCAGAATAAACAGCATTATATATTCAAGGTCAGCCTAAATTCCCTATCTGTATACGGCACCCTTTGTACGTGGCTCCAAGTCGCACTTAGCCGATTTTCTAGATATCAATATAGCCTATAGTTCTCTGTGATAATATAGCGGTCTAAAGGTAGGGAAATTCTTAAAATCGGATCAGGAAGTCTAAAAGATCGTTATAGCAATACCGCAAAGGAAGTGCCTTGCTATTCATTTTAGCAGATTTTATTAAAAATGAAACATTTTTGATAAAAAAGTTACTACAAATCAATTTTAAGTGATTTTGAAAATAGCGATTTGCAAAATTAGTAGTTATTTACAAGAAAAATGGCAAAATACATTGCTGTTGGCAATATTGCTAAGAATGCTAAGTGACTATTTTAGGGGGGCTGTACTTTTTTTTTAGTCCGTTCGTAACAAACAAAGAAAAATACAAATAGTGTAATATTAGATTAGGTCCGCAACATAGTCCCTATGTCCTTTACCGGGATCCAAAGTATGTCTACACCATATTTCAGTAATTGGTTCAGCGGTTTTGTCGTAAAAGTAACAAACAAACAGGCAGACAGACACACTTTCACATTTATAATAATATAATCAGTATGTAAATTTTGTTGTGTTTAGAATTATAAAAAAATCAGAATACCTTTATTTTTGACCCAAGAGAAGTGTTTTTTTGTCAAAAATAGAAAATATTCAAATAATAGGAAACAATAATATTCAGTCATTATAAGCAGTTATTAATAAACAATACTTTATTTTTAAAAATTATAAATATTGTTGAAAGTGGCAGAAAATAATTGGGATATAAGCTGGCAACACTTAAACGACAGCTTCGGGGAATCCCCAACAAAATGAAAGACATACGCAGCATTTAACTTCATAAGTTGTACCCTGATTCTGCGATTATGGTTCACAATTACTAGACAGCTACGATATGTTCCGAATCCCTAAGTACTATGGATAAGTTTCAAAATAATTAGCCGAGTATACCAGTGTCCGTGACGTCAGGAATCGACGCCAAACTAGTAGTTCGTTCGTGTATCATTTGAAGACATAAGTGGAAGTAGGGGATAACTAACATTTTACAACTTTCGAATAAATACTACTTTTTCCTATAAACCTATTCCATTATATAGCTAGTGTATCTAGCGATACTCAAATCCACGTTATTCTAATTTCAAATCATTTTTCTGGTCTTACAGCGTCCGTTTACGCAAAAATTCGGGAGATTTTTTATTGTTAGTTACCCGCTTCTTCCACTTGTCTTCATATATGTATGAGATTATTATTTAAACATTACATTTTTAATAGGGTTTTATTATGCGCTTTACTTAAATAAGTGAGTATTTGTGATTGAGAATAATAAAGTATTAGCTTTTGCTTGCGACTTCGTTTGCGGACAGGGCGATTTTGATGAAATTTTCTGTTGACATTTAAGGGGAGAATTTCATTCATTACGTGAAGTTTTATGCACTCATCAGCACACTCGTTTTTATTTCGGAACTTACGCAAAAACGTTTAAATTATTAAGGAGGCTGTAGACTCTCACCGAGATATAGCGAGAGTCTATGCCTACGCCTCGTCATCGAAAGTGTACAGCCTCCATTATAATCTCATCTTGAAGTCGAAGGCCGTAGCAAGTTCATAAGGGTCTCCACTAAGTAGATGTATCTCTTAATATTATTTGATAAAACAGTGCCGATTCTATTATAGAAGTTGTATTAATGTCGAATTAAAATAACAGAATTAGGACACTATTTTAACTTATCAGCGAAATGTGAATACACATGAGTATATGAGTCACAATTTTTTTAAATCATAAACTTGTGTCCGTAACTTTGCTCGCACATATTTTTCGTTACAAAAAGACATATTTACATTATTCTGAGACTCTTAAGCAACTTCTAGGCAAATTATTTCAGATTGCGTGCATACGTAAATTAGTCGCATTGTAATATCTCAATATATCCGAAAGGTCTCCATGACTATTTCACAACTATCATAGAATAGATATAGTTCGACCAAATAAAGTTGATCATCAACTAGCTGTACAGAGTGTAAAGTACAAACATACCTTAAAGTATTGTCACTATCCTAGTGACGATACTTTAAGGTATATTTGTCCTTGTTCACTGTTTTTTTTTATTCGTGCATAAAAAAAATGTCATGTTACGTGTCTTAGAAAGCCGTAAATAAAAAGATTTTTATTTTAAAATTAAGTACTTTCGTAGTTATAATATTTATTTACACATTATAACAATTTACAAAAAGCAATTTATACGAAAGCTAATAATTTGAAACATCTTATACATCAGCGAAATTCTTCTATACATGTAATGAAACGAGGTTACAATATTACTTAAGCGTGTGGTTTTGTCCCATAAGCTGAAATCACTGTGAAAGAACCAGCGCTTAACGCTGAATGTATCTATGAGAAAATACCAACGCCGCGAAAAAGAAACTCACTCATTTTACTTTTACAGTGGCCTCTTTATTACCGTTAAGTAAAACCAGGGAAGCTGAAACAGATAGATCACGACTTATTAATACTATATGTATTATGACCAAATGACGTAAGTCCGTCAACTGCCTCTCATTCAATTTCCCCCATTATACATATCCTTAGTTATACCTCTTATACCCCGCATAGGTCAAACTTTACTATTACCACTTTTAAAAATTTTCTTAAGGGGACAGTTAAATTAGGAAGTCTACCGGTTGACGATAAGTAAGCTCGTCAAAATTCACAAGTAGCCGTGCCTATTTATAGATTGGAATTATCCATGTCCAAAGATATTTGTCGTGTGCTCAATGACCTTTGACCGACAGATATTAGCTGAGACCTGTAGATATAAAAGGCAACACAAGAAACTAATATCAGCAGTATAAGGGCTGTACATATTTCTGTGAAATTTGGAGTATTACTATTAATATCTGTTTTAGACTCAATTTTCTTTATCAGTGCTGAAATTTTATCATCCAACTCTAAAACCATTTTCTCCTTCTCCAATAGAAAGTTGTTTTCGACTTCTTTTACATCTTTTAAATATTTAGTACTGTTGAATGTATTATCTAAAGGCGAAGGGGTTGCAACGTAATTCTTAGCGATGATTACTTTTAAAATCCTTTCGAGAAGTGAATTCGTTTTTTCTATTTCGTGTATACTTTGATCATTTTTCATTTTTGCTTCTTCTCTTTCAAAAGTCTTATTACTTAAACCACGTAGGGTCATAACTATGTTGTTCAATTCATCTTGAGTTGAGCTACTTTGAGCATTGGTTAATATTCTACTTAGAGATTCCCAGTCATGGTGTGTGACGGTATTCATCGTTATATCTTTTAAAATGTTTCTTATATCCATTAAAACTTTTAACTCTTCGTTATTTTCAAAATTACTGTCCTTTTTATAATCTGTATTATGTATTTTACTATTACTATCTACACATGAAACACCATAATAATTGTGCTCACTGCTATCGTCATGTACCATAGCAGTTATTTGGAAGACGTAAAAGTTATTACTGTGTTTTAGTTTAATTAAATCTTTGCATGGTAAAGGATTTCCACCTATGCTTAATATTTGAAGATTTGTTCCTAAAAACTGTTCAATGGTGACAAAAGAAATCCTATTGTAATCAACAACAAGCTTTTCAAGAGAGTACATTTGGTAAAATTTTTCATCTTCTAAGTTCTCTAGTAAATTATATGCTAAATCTAATACATTCAATGCTGACAATCCGTAAAAGACACCGTAGTTTATATTTGCTATTGAGTTATGTGATATGTTAAGCATGTTTAAGTTGCTGCAACCTGCAAATGAACCTGGTTGTAAACTTTTAATCTTATTAAAGCTCAAATCAAGGGTATGTAAATTGCTCATATTTGCAATACTTTTATCTATTTCTGAAATTAGGTTGTGGCTTAATACTAAATGAGATAATTGAACAAGGTTAATCAAATACAAATTTGTCAAGTTTTTTATACCAGCATTAGACATCACCAATTTTTCCAATAACGAATTACTTTGACTCTGAAATGTTATGTCTACCTTCGTACCTGACATTTGAAGTATTTTTAACTTATGGAGTGGTTTTAACACCTCAAATCCTATAGTTAAATTTAAATTATTTGATATATCCAAAAATTCTAAGTTACTGAGAGCTTTAAATACATCTTTGGCTAAAGTCGTTAAACTGTTGCAAGATAGATCTAATTTTTGTAGCTGGATCATTTTATCAAATAAATTTTCTTGTAAAGCTTGAAGCATATTAGCTTGTAGAATTAAACTTGTAAGCATTTTTATATCTGTGTTATTTATATTTAAGCTAGTCAATTTGTTATACGATAAGTCAAGAGTATCTAAGTTACCAGTGTTGATGAATGCATTGTAACTTACATCATAAATGGAACAATGTGAAACGTTAATACTATGAAGATGTCCCATCCCATTAAATGATCCATTACTTATAGCTGTTAGGAAGCTATACGATAGATCCAGTTCGGGCACAGCTTGTAAGCCATTAAAAGTATCCTGCGATAGACTTCCTTGCAGGTGATTATTTGTAACAAAGAAAATCTTCAAATGCGACAGCAGACTAAACGAATTAGGTTCGATGTCCATAATTTTATTACCTGATATATCTAAAAACTCTAACTTATTCAAAAATTTAAACTGAATTCTTTCAATATGAGTAAGTTCATTATGACTTATAGAAAGATATTCAAGGTTTACTAGGTCATCAGTATTTAATGTAAAATTATGAATTAAATTGTGTGAAAGGTCTAACCGGATAAGTTTTGTCAACAGTTTAAATGAATGTTTTGCAACCATAGAGATTTGATTATTATTTAATAATAGTTCCTTAATGTTGTCTAAGCCAACGAAGCCTGCGTCATCTAATGATGTTATTCTTTGAAAGCTGAGGTCTAATTTTACAACATATACTAGTCCTTCAAACATTCCTTTTACTAAACTTCCTTCTACGTTGTTTTCTGCTAGGGAGAAGTGCGATATATTTTTATTTTTAAAAACGTATATCGGCAGTTTTGTTATTTCGTTTTGTGATAAATCGATGTATTCTAAATTATTTGAATTGGCAAAAGTATCCGTTTCAAGAGATTTCAAATGATTATGTTTTAAATTAAGGAAATTAAGGTGTGACATATTATTAAAAACACCTTTTTCTATTAATTGAAGGTTATTGCAACTTAAATCAATAGTGCTTAGTGATTGTAATGAATTATTAATGTCAGTATATTGTATAACAGATATATTATTTTTTTGCAGATAAAGTTTTTCTAGCATATACAATTTAGCAAGCGATAAGTTGATACTTGTAATATGATTATCAGATAAATTTAATACCGATATTTGCTTTAAACCCAAAAATGCTATATAAATTATATTTGTAATAAAATTATGGGATATATCTAGTTTTTTTAATTTTGTGAATTGGTAAAAAATTGCATCCGATATATCTTTTAAATTATTGTTTGATAAATTTAATACTTGGAGTTCTTTGTAAGGATATTCTTCCGATTGAATATCTATAGTTTCAATATTGTTGAAAGAATAATCTATTTCTTGTAGCATCAAATTCGCAACATTGGATAGTTTGGCTATTGTTAATGCATTATGGGACATATTCAATGTTTTTAAATTAATCAGTTTTTCTATATAAGGCGTATAAAAATAACCATTGTTGCTGAAATCTGCTGACTGCACGACGATACTAGAACTTCTTAATCTATTATTATTATAATAGTCGCTTGGATCCTCCCTGTTATTTCTGAATTCTTTTGGTACGGTACCTCGGTACGACATATTAATAGGCATTAAAGCATCTCCATTATTGTATATTACAAAACAGTTATTATATTGGTTTTCATAATTTCTTACAAATGTTTCGCCATATGCAACATTAAATTCATGGGTGCAATACGCATGATATAAACAGCTTTCTCTGACGAGTTTGCACCCAGGTAGTGTTGGGAATAATTCGTCTCGTTCACTTATTTCTCCAGCCGTATCTCCACATCTCATGCCCAGCATAAGTCCTAAAACATAATTATTAGTAAATCACTCAGTTATGTTCGGGATCGGAATAGAGATGAACAAGAGATCAAGAATACTACTATAGCTAAATAGGATATGAGATATGGGATCTAAGATCGAGCCACGCGCTCGGTAGGATGTCGCGTTGTGAACTGTCTTTATTACATTCATGTAATTGAAAGCAATACAAAAATCCAGGGTTGCATTATTACCTAAATATTAAAATTTGATGTAAATTAACAGAGAAAAGTTTAATAAAATGAAGACACTTTAATTTTTCATATTATTGTCAATTTGGTGTAAATTAACAATAATATGAATACAATATAAAGATAAGATAATATGAAGAGACACTGAGGGCCCGTTTCTCCGCTTACGGATAGTCTATCCACAACTGTATTTGACAGAATTGTTGTATTGAAAATCGGTCAAAAAAGTTGTGGATAGCCTATCAGAAACTCTATCAGTAAGCGGTGAAACAGGCCCTAAGTGAAGTGGCTAACTATAATGCGTTTGCCCAATATTGACGGCAGCGGTCATTAATCTTATGTCAATCGCTGTGTGTATGGGAATGACAAATTTTTGACAGACGGTTAACCATTACCGCCATCTTTAATATATAAAATTCTCGTGTCACAGTTTTCGTTGCCATAGTCCTCCGAAACGCTTATCCGCTTTGTGCTTATCCGGTATTTTTTTTATTAAACAACGTTTAGTTTTTATAGTTTAACTACTATACTATACTATAGTAATAATACTGTAGTAATCACTGTTGGCATATGTTAGTTATCGTATGGATAAGGAAAATAGACAAATTTTTGGTGTCAATAAAGATTTATTATTATTTTATTACATAAAAAAATAATGTCTACATGTTGACTCACTACTGGTTCGGGAACTGTTGCCTTTTGCTCAAAATTGATGGTATGGTTCATTAACCCTTTGGCAAATTTCTATAAAATCCACTATCGTCAACAACAAAATGACAACCCAACACTTTAATTACAATCACGTTTTTTATGGAAATGTATTTTTTTTTTGACAGAGGGTCTTCGAAATACGGTCAATCTCGAGATAATAGCGGTGCGAGAAGCATTAGGTTTTAAGTTAGGTTCCTAGGTTGGGAAACACTGGGCCAGACCACCTGGTGGACTCTCCAGAGGCGTGTGGAAGGAACTTACTGCTGGTATTGCTTTGTGGATTAATTTTACACATGTCTGAGCGCTCGGCTGAACTCCTGAAATTTGCACAATTAATTTAACAAGACACTTAGATACATTATAGAGCGTCAGTAGTCTAGTGGGTAAGACCTTTGGTTCGCACTCGTGAGGGTGCAGGTTAGAACCCCGGTGGTGGCGTGTACCAATGAGACATTTTCCGATCTCAAGCACATAATACGGATGCTCGTTGTCGTAGGAGAGCCATGCTTCGGCACGAATGGGCCGGATTGACCGGAGTGATACCACGGCCTCATAGAAAGCTGTCGTGAAACAGCATTGTGCTGTGTTTCGTTCAGTGAGTGAGTTTACCGGTGGCCCAACTTCTCTAATCCCTTATCCATATTCCCATTCTCTATTCCCTCATAAAGGCCGGCAACGCACTTGTGAATCCGTTTGCTCGCTTACTTCCTGAATATCATAAAAAACAAAAAGGCTGTTTATTAAATGCCCAAGTATTACTTTTACTGCCGCACACAGAGATGATTGTTAATTACTGTACTGTATTAAGAAGTTAGCGGTTCCTTGTTAAATGGTAAAACAAAACAATACAGTTTACATAATCACTCCCGTGTAACGCTGCGGGGCACACCTAGTTATTATTAAATGGTAATTTACTCCTTCTGGTATTCGCTGGGTGCAAGGAGGTGCGAGCAACGCGCTGTGAAAATGGAACACTCAGCGGTTATTAATAACCATCTTTGAATGCGACAGTTACAGGCAGTTTACACAAGGAATTGATTGATACAGAAGTCAAGCTAATTCAATTTGCCTTCAAATCAAATCGCGCTTAAAAAAAACCAAAACGCCACATCTTTGCCACGATGCCAATGAAACCAATCGCAAAATTAACACTTGTATTCATTTTAAATCCACTGTATCTTATAAGGTCATCTCACACCGCAACGTGACGCGCAGATTTCAATGTCATTTGCATGACGTCTCACGCAATCAAAGTTTGTCAATTGACTACAAAAATGCATATGCGTTTTGCTCATGTTAAATACATATCATGGGGGTTTTGGCGGGGATTTCAGAGAGTGACGTTGTGAGTTTTGTATTTTTTGTTAAATTTGTGTTATTTTTTTAATGTGTGATAATGGTAGAATATCGAATATTAAACATTCGTTGTTATGCACAAGTGTGGACAAGTGATACA
>JAOTAV010062011.1:0-14610 GCA_026546445.1 Cyclargus thomasi | reverse complement strand
ATCTTTACTATGACTAGACTTTAGACTTGACGAAATGTATGTAACGTTGCTAAAAATTATTGGAACAAGAAAATTGACACTGGCCATGGTTGTAGCCAAGCGCCATATAAATAAATAAATAAAATAAATAGAGAAGCCTATTTTCTGGGACAGGCAGATATAAACGGTCATATATAGTGAAATCATAATAACGAAAAAGCAAAGCTGACTGCAGAGCTGGTAGACATTTTTGGGAAGGTATAATAGGCAAACTGAGAACCTCTCATTTTATTTACCTGTACAAAACTGCACTCTACAGACCTGGCTGGTGAATGTCGTGGTTTAAAAAATCTTTGACAAAAAAGGATTAAAACCGACGTCCAACCGAAAACAAAATAACAAAAAATATAAACTAAAAAGTATGAAATTATATTTATTCTTTAATAGCCTTCTATATCTTTCAGAATTCGGCGAGACCTCAGCCCATTTCCGAGCACAAAATAATCAAGAATTATTTTTAGGTCTAGCTAACTGTCACGGACGTTTTTGTATGGGCTGTCAGCCGCGTCACTCATCAAAGTGTTATTAGCGCCATGCTCGGATAAAAGAAATTTTGACATTGAAGAAACTACTAATATCTTTCTCCGAAGTATCGATAATCCCCTCTATCCCTATGTATATATCGCACGCGCGCGCGCGTTCGCTCGGGCTCGCGAGATTTTTTGAATGCTGTACTGACAATGGGTTTTTCAAAAGCATTTTGGTATTAGCATTAGTATAATGTAATAGTAAAAAAAAATTACAGCTGTACTATCTTTGACGTTGACAGGCGACGTTGTCATTACAGTCATTTATTGGAGTTGAACAGATTTCTATTGTTGTTTTTATGTCGAAAACATAAATATTATTCATTTTCTTATAAAAAGCATAAAAAATGTTGCGTACTAAAATACATATAGCCCTGAGCGCGTTGGGGGTGTTTTTGGGGCTATCGGCTTTTATTTGTTTTTGCATAGTTTATGCAAATATTGAAGCTGGTGTGTGGGCGTTACTTTCAGGTAAATGTTTTGTAACCTTAGTCCAATTACATCTTCATGTAGCCTTCATAATAATATATTTAATATTATAACAAGATTATAATGCGTACTTCGTGCATAAGCCATCACATAAGTTAACATTTTTTTTTATTCTTCTTTGTATTTTTTACAGAAAAATTATAAAAATATATATATTTTATTGAACAATGAACGTTACTTTGCAGGTATTCATGCATCACTAACTTTAATGCTGCACTGTCATTACCTAAAGCAATCCTTACATGTTAACTTTTCGAGAAAAGCTCTGCAGTATTTTGGTGACTTTGGCATGGTTGGATTTGTGTCTGGCCTTGCTTTGACACTATTCTATGCATTCCTAGAAATATATTACAAAGCTGGTGAGTTGTTCATATTTTTTCATATAGTATTTTATCACTTTTATGTACAATCAGGGAAGTTGGATCAGAGACAGATTGCGGATCTAAGTAAGTTGGTTAATTTTTAGAAGTTTAGTTAAACCCAGTAGAACAACTTACATGGAATTAACATATACCAACCAAATATTGAAGATTCATCAACATCTCTCTTCCAATTTCCCCATTAGACATTTCAGTTCACTAATAATTATGGCTTCAATTAATTTCAATTTGTTTTCCAGACATTGTTCCAATAAAAACGAGTATTGTTATCCGCCTCGTGTGGTCTTTCATGATGATGAAATGGGGTCTACTGCTGTATATGGTCACCAAGAAGTACCTCAAGACTTACAATGATCACCCGCTGTTTGCAGAGAACCCAAATGTTGAGGAGATATGAATGTAGGAGACAGCTTCCTGTATATTTAGTTAAGATTACTTTAAGACATGAATTTATGTCAGAATTTACAAAATTAGACTGAAAATTGAAACGGTGAAGGTATTATACTTTAGTATTTTGACATCTATTTTTAAGTTTAATGTTGATACATACCTTCTGATTTATATAAAATCACAAGTTTTATTTTTAGCCAGCTTCCAAAAACGAGGAGGTTCTACATTTGGTTTGGTATATACTTTGGTGGTTTCTGTATATACTTTTTTGTATTTCATTATTTATTGTAATGCAATTGCAACAGTCAAGTTTAAGTTCAATTGATATAAACATAATATAAAATAGATGTTATTGTTGCTTCGTTAAATGCTGTCCAGTTATGTTTTATTGGTGTTTATCTGTTATTACTTCATATTTGTAATAAAATAATTGAAGTTTTATCAAAAACTATTAAAACATTAATATATCAGTGTTTTTGTAAACGAAAATGGGTTCATGTAAATGCATTTTATCATTCACATTTATAATTATTGAGTAAACACTTAACAGTGACAATAATGTTTGTATAGCTCTAAACTAGATTTATATATTATTATTACATTTATACTTCACAGTGTATTTTATCTGCACTTGTAACATTAAGAGGAAAACTAGTTTCACTTTACAAGCACCATCATTGCTTGCTTGGTTTTGATAATATTTGACACATAAATATAGAGTTAAGTGAAAAAGAATATTGCCCAATTTCTATTGCAGTCAAATATGTGATGACAATTGAGGGCTTTTGGATAGGCCGAACAGTTAACAAAGGCTAGTATTTCGTAAATTTAATAGTAAATTTATAACATAGACTTTGTAAAAGCCTACATATGTATCTTTTATAATGCCCTTTCATGTTGTCTAGCTTAAAAATTATAGGTACGAAAAAAAATCATTTATGATTAAGAATAAGAGAGAATTGAGTATTTTTCTTGTGTATTAATTATGAAGAATGGTAAGACCGCACTTAGCGACATTTGAAGTGACGTTTTATGTCGCGATGCCGCCGTAAATCGATGTGCAGCTTACTTCGTACGATTTTAAGGAAATTTGGCCGCGAAGTGTCACGCCTTGTGATTTCATCTTTATAGTTAAACTTATTTATATGACATTTGAAAACACACTTGCGTATTAACACCCTTAAAAAAAATTACACAGCGGACAACTTCAACAAGGTTTTCTGCAAACTAATACTTAAAAAAGTCATGTAAAAGACAAATAAAACTTAGGTATGTTTGTTAAGAAGTAGTTGCTTTTTGTGTAAAATGTGTAAATATTTAATCTATAAAAATTATAATATTTAAAATAGCTTAATAATTATATAATATATGGTCACATATATCTTATCAAATATGCATTCTTTTAATAAAATAATAAAAAATAGGATCATAATATCTGTTCCAATGGCCATATTGTAAAATATATTGTATTTATATTAGGAATTCAGTATTAGTCAATATTCATTAAAATGATATGAATTCTAAAACTATCAAAATTAGTGATAAATGTTAGACTTGAGTGAATTTATTATTGTGATTTTTTTTATCAATTACAATATTATGAAGATATTTTTATAACCATTGTAGTTTTATTAAACGGTAGAGCGTCATCAGTTCCGCCTTAAGCACTACTTAAGTTTAATTAAAACCTACCAGCTTTACTTAGTGCACCCCGCTATAAAGCCGCTACTGCTTGCAAATACTTTGTTTTATACCTAAACCACCAAGGCTAGGTTTGCACAAGCAGATTACTAAATAATAATTAATTCACTGTAACCACTGACTAACAAATTATTGAGTACAAGCTGTTGCCCGCGATTACGTCCGCGTCAAACTTTATAAATTATCTCGTTTTTTTACAAAATTTTTTGATTATTACTCCTCGGCTCCTATTTTTTTCGTACAGTGATTACCTATAGTCTTCCTCAATAAATTGACTTACCAGCACAAAAAGAATTTCTCAATACCGCCCACTAGTGCAAGGTTCAACTTATAGTAGCCAGGCTAAACTTTAGGGACTTGTGTAACAAACTACTGTGTACTAAAGAAGTACTTTTTTTATTTCACCTGTTGAATACAATGCGTGTCGATTCTTACGCCTGCGCCAGATATCGTGCCAGTTTAAAAAAAGAGTGCTCAAGTGCAAAAGTGCTAAACTCCCAATACTTCGTGAGTGCGCGGAAACAGGCCCATTTTCCATACAATTTTATTAGTGAAATTTTTCCATGTACCTTGCGACCCGCCCCGTTGCGTCGCCCATGGATACTTGTAATATCAAAAGAGTTGCAAGTGCGTTTGCGCCGGATTTTTGACATGGGCCTCCGGTAAAAAAAACTCGACGAAACGCAATGTTTCACGCCGGTTTTCTGTGAGGCGTTGGTGTTTCTCCGGTCGAGTCATTCGTGCCAAACGAGGCTGTCCTACGGCCAGTGGCGTAACTATACCGTTCAAGGCCCGTGGCAAATTCGTTTTCGTCCACTATGTCAAACTAATACATAAACACGTCAAGCGGTTATTGTAAAAAAATATCGCTTGCTACTTGTCAAGGGGGGCAGATCGGGGGCCCCTTCCGGCTGGGGGCCCGTGGCATTTTACCGGCTTGCCACTTTATAATAATAATAATAATAATTATTATTATTATTATAAAGTGTTATATATAATGTCTCATTGGTACACGTCTCTACCCCCTCGAGTGCGGACCAACCAAAGGTTTATATTATAGACTCTACACGACGGTCTTTTCCAGAGAACACAATCACTACTCACGGAGTCTTTCCGATCCTGTACCCACTAGTGACAAGTCCACGGACGCTTGTGCGATATTTCTGCTACAAACCAACAAGTATCAGTCAAGTATTCAAACCAAATCTTATCGAAACTAAGTTTGAATAAAACCGACGGACGCGAAACAAACCGGTGTTTGAGTTGTGGAACATCGTTCCAGCAATTCGCAGTTTAAAGATATTCAAAGTGATGTCTGTCGGCCAAAAACTTCTGGCGACGCCTTACTTCATTATCGCTATTACTTTCGCATTTAAAGATGCAAATTACGTGAAGACACGTAACAAAAGTAGTTCATAGCGCCGTAGAAGTCGCGTAAAACAACGCCATGGATAGATCATAGTGGAAGTTCACTGTTAAAGTCGTTATTCTGTAGTTCAAGTCAGTTGTGTTAAAAGCGGGCGCCGAGTGGCTGCGTTTCGTTACGCGCGCGCAACGCGGGAAAAATATATCGCGAGAAAATAATGTTTGTTGACTGAAGTGAAGTTAAATATGCTGACATTAAGAAGAATTCTGAGGAAATAAATAAATAAAGGTGGGTTTTATGTTATGAAAATAAATTGGTTTTATAAATAAAATAGATTTAGTTGTAAGTTGTTATCGAAAAATTTCTTGGAAGTCAAACTTGTATCGAATTTTTTTTAGTTAAAAAGTAAGTGTAAAAGTAGGTTTTTTATTTCCCTAGTAAACCTTTACTTAATAAAGCACTTAAATACCAAAAAAGCAGCAAGGTACTTAAAGCGTGACCATAAAAAAATAAGTAGGAAAATTAAAGAATTATAATATTTGTATGTTTATAATTTATATTAGATGTGATACTTATATGTAATATTATTTTATAAAACTGAAATCTGAAGTACACACTTGTAAGTTGCAACTCCGCTGATGTGCTTTCCATCATGTGATCCGTTTGCTCGTTTGCTCCCTTGAAATTTATAAAAAAAGTTAAAGAGGACCTGAGGAGGAAAAGATATATATTCTTATGGTATTTTTACCCCAAAAAACACCACTGCACGGGACGAGACGAAGCGTTTTTAACCATTGATAACTGAGTTTTATTTACCATACAAAAAACAATCAGTCTCTGACTACTTATTACATCGAATTGTCAGACTTTTTAATTTTCATAGCCTCCTCGTTTACGTAATGTCGCGTCGGCTCATCAACTGGCTCTCGTAGACGTAGGCTACGTCATTTTGGTCAGAATAATAGGCTACGGGTATACTCTCTACGTATTACACTTTTTAATTTTGCTCGTCGGTGTCACAAACACGTATAATCCTCAGCTAAGCTGCTGCGCATCTCACAAGGCCGCTGGTCGGTGTTGTAAGAACAATGTGTGTTCTCGGCACAATGGGGATCGATACAATGGACAGGATCTGGTGCAACACTCGATAGATCACCTCTACCCAATTCGCGCTATACCCGCTTCATCTACTCCTCTACAGCGAAGTTGTGGTACCCAATCTACTTATCGTACATGAATTAACATTTATTTATTCATCAGTGCTTCCATACGTCATATACATTCTTATTACTTGGCTTACTAGAAGATGCCTGTAACTCCCTTTCGTCAAAATGCTTTTACGTGGGAATCGTACATTCTTCTGGGATAAAAAGTATCATTTGTAAGGACGAAGAGATATTTTGAGTCCCGGGGAACTACCATACCAAATTTCAGCAAATTCGGTTCAGCAGTTTGGGCGTGAAGAGGCAACAGACACACGCTTTAGTATTTATAAATTAGTATGGATGTTGTAATGCATGTGTGTATGTCAGTCTCCCTACTCTACCTGCATACCTACCTACCTACTCTATGTATAAACAAAAACCATTTTTCCTCTGTGGTATAAATTAACCTACAAAAAGTACGCCTGAATAACTCCAAGAAGAACACAGAATAAGCAAGTATAAAAATAATATTATGTATTAGGCTGACTCTTGAGTTCAGGGAAGGTCATTAAACTCGCATAGATACTATAAAAACTATGAACGAGGTAGGCAAATCGCAGGTATTCATGCAATCAATCAAAACCATTTCCATTATAAAATACCATCGCTAGTTCCTGTTCCTGCATCTCGCTATAACCGTGGAACGGAACGCAGGTACACGCTTCATTAGACCACAGATGTTCTATTATAAATGTATTAGCGCCTTCCTAGAATATTCTGGAACTAAGTAGCATATCGCCCACCTAGAGTCACGACTAACTAGATAAATACGGAGACAGCGTTAGATGACAAACAATTTTAGGAATAACTATCTCTAAGTTGTGACAAAATCAACTACAGACATGTTGGTCGAATCAATACGTTTGCTTAGACGAAAAATGAAATTATCTTAAAACATTCTCAGAATGATATGTAACAAAGTTGATGACCTATATCACATGTTAATGGAATGTGTTCGCTACGCCCCTAAAAGAAACATAATTTTATCAAAATTTGTACTAAATTTAAAAGATGTAGGCACTTATCACAGTTTATTGTCTGAACCTAAATCAATTGCTGATAATATGTTATTTACATTATACAGTCAACGGAAACAGCAAGTGAATTATGTAACGGTTACGATAGGGCTGACATATTCACTTGTGAAAAAAACCCCTTAAAATAAAAAAGGAAAAAAAAAACATTCACAGAATAGAGATACATAGAGTTACTCTTATTATGATAAGAGGACAACTGTAGCTTATATTCTCTGTTTTAATTTTAACGCAAAATACAATTACTTTCTTCGGGCTTTCGTATATAGCAATTAACTAATTAACAACCGCTAGCCAACTTTTGAACAATGAATTTTATAATATTCTTGTCTTTACGAGCCTTGCCTAACTACTTTTCTAGCTAGCCTAATTGCTAGTACGTGTGTGACGTATTGAGTAAGAAGTGTACATCAGCAGAAAAAATCGTGTAACAACCATCAACAGGCCACCAAAGAAGCGAAGATACACCTTTGCGCAAGTGTAGCAAACTTGAGGGTCATATGGCTTACTTAAGTCTTTCTTAACTAATTTGCATGGATATCTCAGTAATAAATGCAAAAACTGCAATCTTCGTCAAAGCTGGCCTACTTCTGATAAAAGTGATGGCTGTTCACTCGGAAGATTAATGATTATTCACTTTAATTTATGATTCGATTTTGGAATACGTTCTGGTGTTTTTTTTGTAGTCACACCTTATTTGCTGTAAAGGATTTACATGTTTTATGAATGTAGGTCTCTTTATTTCTGTCGCCCCTTATACCTACGAAATTCGCTGCCTTCCTAAGCGGCTAAGAATCTGCCGTCCCATAGGCTATCGCTTACACAGGATATTAAAAATAATATAATTTGGGGTTCTCATCAAGGTTATGTGGAACTCCACAGTAATCTACCTACTAAAATTCGCATGTGCCATGGTGCTCTACTCGTAGCAGAAGAATGGCTGCTTCAACCTTCTGTAACTATTAGTAGTTAGCCCCTAGGCAGTTAAGGGTATTATCAAAAATTTTTGAGATGCTGTTTTCATTAGTAAAAAGAGCTTTATGAATGAAAACAGCATCTCAATATTTTTTAGTTATGCTCTTAGTATTAAGCGCTAACTATCTCTAGTTGCTTATACGGAACCTTGTACGGTACCTTGCTTGTACGGAATTATATGAAATATTTTTTTACCGTTATAATAAGGCTTTTAATGAGATTTTTTTAATTTAATTTTTAAATAAGTAACTTTAGAGACCACAGAGTGTAATTGAAACTAGAAAACAGCATAATTATTCGGTCCCGTTAGGTTCGTTTACGTTACATAATTAAAACGTTTACGTTATATCATCATCATCATGTATAATGGGGGAAATTGAAAGAGAGCCAGTTGACGGACCTACGTCATTTGGTCGGAATATGTCAATTCCATGTAGGTCGTGATTTGTCGGCTGGGTTTGACATAACCCGACCAAATTACTTAGATCCAAGATCTGCAACTCTTTCAATTTTTTTGATGATTTCAGGCAGGTGCGTCAACTGGCTCTCTTTCAATTTCCCCCATTATACATCTGTTAAAAATAATTAATTAAAGAAATAAGTGAAAGAAACGAATAACTAAGATTAATTTCAATTTGCTTTTCCCGTCCTAAAGCTTCCACATATGCAAAAATCAGGCAGTTTCTAAAATTCACGCTTCATTAATTTTATTAAGTAAATATATTTAAAAATTGTACTTATCTAGTATACGAAATATCTTTGACAGCTTTATAAAAATTCTAGGCAACCCTTCTCTATCTCCAACATACAAGGGCCCCGTCTAAGGTTCAAAACTCGCTCTCTCTCAAGGCTCTCATTACGCCGCTGTAAGTTCAATTACGTTATAAAAATATTCCGGTGTCTCACTCTGGTCGTGGAATACAAAAATCTTACGTATTTCGACCAAAATCCGAGATTAGCATGTTCGCATCGATAACTATCTGTTACGCAAACTACAGACGCTTTCTCGTGAAGACGCTACGTGAGTGTGCTCTTCAAATTATGACTTTTAAGGGGTGAGCACATTGTAACAGTGCGTGCCTGGGCGCATGACATTTTTCCTTTACGTGTCCACGCTCTCGGTATGAAATACGCGTTGCGCCACGGCACCCCCCGTCAACAGTGTGCCCGAAGCTTAAATTTTTTAACTAATTTTAAAACTTTTCATTTAAAAGTCTTTACTTCATTTATGGACAGATTTTTTGAATTTTTATGCGCTGACTGGCCGCTATGTAAAACTTACTATTTTTGTCACATTTGATTTATTTATAGTAATATAAGAAAAGAGACAAGAGCTATGGTGAATTTCAAGATTTAAGTAGACTTAAGAGTTATAAGACTGCACACTTTCAATTACTCTAAGCAATCAATTTGATCGCCATAAAACTGAGGTTACTTACAATAAACCCGAGTGAATGATGAAAGGAAATACAGATACGCTCTGTTGCCTGCTTTCATGCGTTATATAATTCTATGATATGTTGACCCTATCAGGGAAAGGTTTTTACAAGACCTAACTAAATAATAACTGAAAAAAATGTTTTATTTTTGACCGAAAAACCTACGTTTAGGATCCATCCCTGCGAGAAAAACTGACGGCGCGGCGCGGTAAGAAAATCGCTTTGAAGATAGAATTCTAGTAACGCACATGCAGTTCTTCGTGTTGCGCGTGTCAATTATCGACGGAAATAGCAATGTCCATCAGTTCATGTGCAAACTCGTTCGCTTCCTATTTAGCACTCAAATTAACGAAACACTTGTTAAAAATTACAATTGATTGTAACTAACCTTAATATTGTAATTATTAGGGAAATTCTACCTGTTTCTATAAGTTAAATTATTATACTTACTGGTCAAATCTGAAATGTGTATCAAGAACACTTTTTTGTTTACTTTACTTTCTTACAATTTATAATCTGGTAAATAAGACCTTCTTCGCAAGACAAAATAAGTAAAATTTGCACTAAATGTATGTAGCAGCGACGGTTAATTAAATAGCAATTAAATAGTAACAAAACTAGTAAGGAAGCAACGCATAATAACCAATTAATCGACACTCGATAACGCACATCACTAGCTTAATTATTTCAGCGCATCACTAGCATTTCCTTTTACAAAACATACATCAATTAATTGCAAAAGATGTGGGATTAGAACCAAGCGCAGTTCCGCCTATAGAACCTTGATTTAAAGCTACTATAATCGTCCTTATGCCGTTGCAATAAAGTTAATTATTACCAGCATATCTTCTGCAGGTTTTATCTAGGCTAGTGTTGTACCCAGTTCATCGATTATGCAAAAACACGTCCCAGGTGCTCCATTTTCCTACCGGTTAGTATTATTGGCGGTTATAACCGTACATAGTTCTACATTCTAAGAGAGTAAGGTTAAAACTTGACGTTGCTTGCAATTTTGGTAGCACAGGCCGGATAATACCGAAATGTTCTCGCGCAGAACTCAAAGTATCTCAACACATGTTAAAATTAGCTCAGTGGTTTAAGCTTAAATGAGAGAAACAGACGAACATGCATACTTTAGGATTAAGAACTCTAAAAATATATATACATCTGAACGTAAAACCTCCTCGTTTTTTGGAAGTCGGTTAAAAAAATGAAGCTTAATGCAGTTTTAATATTGATTATAGCTCGCCATATGATCGAAATTCGACCATAAATAATTAAAATATTAAGTTTTAAGTAAGGAACTATAAAAAACTATATCTGTTTTCAATTCGCAGACTTTAATTTAGCATAAAGGTCTCGTTACCAGGCAATTAAATTAAAACTAAAACAGACTTCAACCATAAAGTATGGAATATTTCGTGTATGATGTATGTATGTGTGATGTAGTGTGCGTAGCGTTTTATTGATTAAAAGCATATTTTAAAATAATATGAGTATTGCACGCTCCTCCTCCACCCTCGACATCTACTATAACTGGAATAAATTTCATGGTTTTACATCTACGCGTCTTTCGTCAAAAGGGGTAATAGGACGAATGCGTGATGTAATAATAAGACGAAAAAGAAGGAGGTTCTACGTTCGCTTATACGTCGTACAGTAAAGACCGTTGTCATACCGTGTTGGCCGGGCCAAAGCACAGAGCTAGTGTACCAACATGTGAAGGCCTACTTGCAGTTCTAGCGTAGCGTCAGTAGACATATGGAAGTGTAGAAATTATGACTGTTTTTCTGGATAAAGTAATAGTTTTCCACCGTCCCAAGCATGGCGATTGGAAAAATATGCTTCTTATCTTGATTTCTTTCGTCATCGAAAGTATTGGAATTTTCACTTTTTACAAGAAACGGATTTCCGAAGGATTTATTTACGTAAAAAATATTTTTTTCTTATTTAATTGGTATATTTGAAGGGCTACATAAAATACATTCATCTTCCTCAAATATGTAAAAATGTCTTTCCTGCGTTTATCTCGAAACCGCCATTTTGCGAGTACTGCTTTTATCGTTATTAGGGCAGTATTAGAATCTGCGGTAACTATTACAATTGCTACGAAGGGAGTTTCTGTCTTTTGTCGCCATTGAAACTTGAGTCAAGGAGTAACACCACGCTCAATTGTAAGAAATTTTGTCATAGTAAGAAACCGAGGTATCGACAAAGCAACGCTATGCTAACCCTAATGGTGATAAGTTTTTAACGCGCTCTTTGTTGGCTTAAATATATTTGTAACCTCAACACGGTCACATTAACTAGACAGTTGACCTTGACAAATAAATGTAAAAAAATGTCTAAAAACAGCAACAGAAAAATAATTAAAATATCGATACCGAAACAAGGTAAATATTGGCTAGTTTTCTGCTGCTGTTTTTGGATATTTTGACATGTTTTTAGACATTTCTTTATAAAGGTCGCCTGCAGTGGTGTAACTATATCGTTCGAGGCCCGTGGCAAATTCGTTTTTGTTCCACTATGTCAATCCAATACAAAAACACGTCAAACGGTTATTGTAAGAAATAATCGCTTGCCACTTGTCTAGGGGGCTGATCGGGGGGCCCATTCCGGCTGGGGGCCCGTGGCATTTTGCCGGCTTGCCACCTTGTAGTTAGGCCACTGGACTCACCTGTCTAGTTAATGTGACCATGTTACGAGTATAGCTGAGCTTTGCAGTGATACCTGCATAAAAATAATAATAGCGCGTAGCCAATATGCCAGCTAGCTCCATGCCAAATTTTATCGAAATAGTCCACACAAACATTTGCATTTATAATATTAGTAGGATTCTGTACAGAATGCGCCAAGGTGATAGGTAAGTAGGACATTTTTTCTATAATTACAAAGATTTGCGTGCAACGTGTACAACGTTACATGATTACTGCTAATTAAGGAATATTAACTACTTTATAATAATTCGTTAGGATACTACTTTGTTTTTCAATAATGACACCGCCTTGGGAAAACTGTGACACCTGTCGTAATTATGAGGTGGGTAGTCGTAAGAAATGAAACAAATAAGATGCAGACGAGAAAAAATGCAGTTTGGTTAAAATTCAAAATCACAATATCGTCTCGTTAAAACCTTTTTGAGTTTATTTTCCCACCACCATAATCAGTACATAGGGATATATCTAGCCTACACTGACACTAATTATTAGTGTCAGTGTTTTTTTTAGTTTTAGTAAAACTTACAGCTACAAATTGAACTTAACTAACTATAATAACTATGAGCCATTTAAAAGTTTTCACAAATAGATAAACAATAAATTGCAAAATTAAGGTAAGATGAGAATATATATCCTAATAATTTTGTATAAAAAAGTTATAGTATTCACTAGATAGATCTCTATATACTGATGTAATTAGATAAAACTTTAACCTTACACTTCATCCAAAGTCAGGTAGACATTAAGAAGCAAAGCAACCGCGAACGAAATCCAAAGTTGCTGTTGATTCGTATCCCTAGGGAAACTTTCAGTTCTTTATAAATTGACGATAAGTCTGCTTATCCTTGCGCCCGACTTCCGTAACTGTACCACAAAATGCCTCAAGTCTCAGAAACATAATTCTCAAGCCAATTCATTTACTATAAAATAAAGTTAGCTGAAAGTTTAACTTAAATAGGTTCCAGATGAAATAGTCAGTATATAATACCAACTAGAGCTGATGATGTACCATTGATAGACGTAACGGTGAAACCGACACCGCTGCCCTGGTCTTGGTATGTGACATTAAAATGCAGTCGCTGTGCGATACTGCGGACTACCTACAATGTAGAGCAAAAACATCCAAAAATTGTTTAGTTGCAGTTCGAATTCCGAACTACGAGACTGGTAAGAGAACTTAATATTAAATCTATACTTCGATACTTCTATTATAATATTATAAATGAGAATGTATGTCTGTCGATCTGTCTGTTATTTCATCACGCTTAAACAGCTGAACCGATTTTGATGAAATTTCGTACGGGGATACTTTGAGTCCCGGGGAAAAAGTTTTTCCTGGATCAAAAGGTACTATTGATCCAGGAAAAATGTACGGTTCCCGCCCGATAAAACAAACTTACAAAAACAGATGCAAACATACCCAACCTAGATGTTAAAGATGTAAAAAACTACTCTTACAGTTATTATTCTTTGTAATTAAAATCTTTAGCATCTTTGTAAATAAAAGAATAAAGAATTCCACTGGATGCTAATTTTTCGCATTTTCTTTAGTTGTTACATAATATGAGGCAGTCGACCGTCTAAGAAGTGCATAACCTGTAAAAACCGTATGAATATTGATGCAGAATAATACAGGTGTGAAGCGGAGCTGGGTACATAATATTACATAAAAACTACGGAACACATAGTAAATATAACGTAATATATGTTAACAAAAAGTTTGCTTTTAAATAAGAGCTGGGTTAACAAAAAGATTGCTTATAAACTATACTTGCAACTTGCATTTGATAGTGTCGACTATGCTATGGAATAAAAATAAAAATCGCCGACAGACAGACAGACATACATGACGATTCTATAAAGGACCATCCATGAAGTAAACCCCCCTTTACTTTATGGTCGAAGGGTAAACATGGGGTTCAGTGTTGTGAAATCACATTTCAATTTTTGAAATTTTATTAAATATTGACGTGATTTTATATCAAATCTCACACAATAATCTCTTTCAAATCTTACCCTCTTTATCAATAAATAAATATATCTCTAACTCCGACAGGAGAGGAATGGAAGTTATTAAAAACAAAGTTATCGATCGAGTGACTTAATATTGACTTAATACTTGATAAGAATAGTTTTTTTTCAAACAGAAGAACAATTCACAAAAGCACATAATAGTGACAATTAAAAATACATTCCTAACAAATTTTATTTAACTCTAACGAGAAAACGTCTGAACGTTAATAATTATAATAATAATCTTTATAATAATCAATGACGACCTTTGTGGCGCAGTGGTTGAGCACCTTGGTGGCTCACGCCGGGGGTCGCGGGTTCGAATCCCGCCGACG
>JAOTAV010062000.1:0-14610 GCA_026546445.1 Cyclargus thomasi | reverse complement strand
GGCTAACATCTATTTTTCATCCCCCTAAATGTTAGGGGAAATTATTTATATGGCAAAACAACGTTTGCCGGCTCAGCTAGTCTATTATATAAAATAAGTCGGGTTTTCGATCCTGACGTTATAACTCCAGAACGCACGAACCGATTTCCTCGGTTTTGCATTCGTTGGAAAGGAAAACAGAAAAAGTTTTTAGACAAAAGCGGGAAAACAAAAATATTTTTTACATACAGGGCCATCTCTGGCGCCAGTAAGTTTCGAATTCCACGCGAGCGAAACCTCGGGTAAAATTTCCCTTATGTAAATGTAACTGTGAAAGTGGCTGCACTTTGATGCACGATGAGATAAAACGAATGGTTTTCTATATCTTTTTATGCAATCCTAGTATTTATTTAATTACAGAATCTAAAGCTATGCATCTGTGTGAGGTTCTTATAATCATGTTATCCAAGTCGTTAGATGTGGCGATTACCAGGGTGGCATAAACCAGGGGAGTAGGTCAAGGAATGGTTTATGGTACACACCTATACGGGTGCGGGTAGGTACACGACCTCTGTGGCTCAGTTGGCAAGCTTCAGCCTTAAGGTATAGCGGGTTCGAATTCCGCCGACGGGGTAAAAGTTTTTCAATGTTAAATATGTGTATAGTATAAACATATTAATATACTTCCGTTGTGTCACAAGTCCCTCGGGTACTTAGCACGGGGCGAGACTGACGTGGTGTGAAGCGTCCACAGATATTATTCTTACGGGGTGGAACAAAAGGAAATATTATTTGCGGTCGAATTGAGAAACCTGCACTTTTTTTGGAAGTCGGATAAAAAGTAATGACATTTCAGGCTCTTTCCAGTTTACTGAGAAAGCAGCAGCGATGAAGTTGTTTTTGTGAGTTGTGTCGGCAAATCCATGGAGACGCTTTCCGAAGCAAACGTCAAAATTTTACGCTTTCACAGTTCTATCCACACTAACATTATAAGTGCGAAAGTGTCTGTCTGTTGTTTATTACCTCTCCACGCCCAAACCGCTGAATCAATTTTGCTGAAGTTTCGTATGGAGATGCATTGAGTTCCCGCTAAAGTTTCATGATTTTATATTTAACGGTTAATTTAAAATTGATTTTTTAATAAAAAGTACATAAAATGTTTATAGTTAAAATATTTATTGTTAAAATCGAAATTTTTAAAAATCGTTCGGGGGATCGATTTTTCATCTAAAGACCTTAGGAGGAAATTGTATGGACTTGAGTGAAAAATGGGGGGTCCACTTGACGTGATCTAGCTCAATATATTACTCTATCCCTACAAATGAGGCTTATCTACAGTTTTCCTAGCTTCCTAGCTTTTTTTTGCATGAAACACAGGATATTCTAGTAAGGCAATACAATAAATATGCTTTTGTACTTTTGTCAAGAAAGTCTAGAAATGTGTGTGTTTTTTTAACATGTATAATATTGAATTGAATGAATTATTATTATTATTACAAAGGCCTACCTCCATCGTTCCCTATTCCCATAGTCTATTCCTTCATGAAAAGGTCGGCAACGCAGTCGCAGCGCTTCTAATGTTGCAAGTGCCCTTGGGCGACCCCAGTTGCTTTCCGTCAGGTGACCCGCCTGCTCGTTCACCCCTTACTTCATAAAAGAAACGAAAGCTGTTTTTATGTGAAAGATAACAATTAACAAACATATATTTTTTTCGTTGACCAAAAATTTAGAGATGCTAGATGATATCCGCAACTCCGTTACGCCAAAATTTTTGGAACCGTACATTTTTCCGGGAAAAAAAGTATCCTATGTCCTTTCCCGGAATTCGAAGTATCTCCATATCAACTCTCAGCAAAATCGGTACAGTGGTTTGAGCATGAAGAGGAAACAGACAGACACACCGTCTCATATCAAAGTATCGAAATCTGGATATAGATATCTCTATAGTCAGAGTTATCTGTATGTTTTGGTTTATCGTCAGTGCCGTTTTCCATTATCTAATTGATATGAGGTTTTTATGGTGTTGTTGTCAGCTAAAAGTGATTTCGAGGTCAAAATCATGCTTCGGCCTCTTCACGCTTTTTTAATGGATACCCACGATAGCTAACATGACTGCCAAGCTACAGATGCATTAGATTTTCAATGTTCCTGGGTCTTGGATGTGTATCAAATATATGTATCATATAATAAAAATCTTAAATATGTGTATAGTATAAAAGTATTAAATTTTTCCGTTGTCTGGTACCTGTAACACAAGTCCCTCGGGTACTTAGCACAGGGCCAGACTGACGTGGTGTGAAGCGTCCATAGATATTAATAAAGTTATTATTATTAAGAATATGTTGTTCGTTATTCCTTGTTCGTTCGTGGATTACTTGCGATATGAATTTTGATGTCTTGTTTATACGCAAGTCCCTTTTATTAATGAAAAATTTAAACATTTTTATCAGTATGACCAACTGAATCTGACGGACGTTGTCCTGCCGGTCTTTTGTAATGTGGCTGGGGTACCTCGCCGTACACTCATTGGAATGATCCCGTGCACGCCTCTGATTATAATCGGTTGCTAACACGATTGTCAAGCTGTAGATGCATAAAGAGTATGTTCTTGTACGCGCAAAAGTTTGTGTTGGTCAAACATGAAGGTCGTTATAGACGGTGTGTGCTCTACAACTCTTGTCTGTCGATGCTGGTGTCCCCCAGGGTTGTGTGCTATCGGCTATGCTATTCATACTGCATATCAATGACATGTTGCTGACCGACGGCATGCATTGCTATGCAGACGATAGTACAGGTGATGCCTTATATTCCGGCTCTCCGAATATTTTTCGGTCAAATGCCATATAGAGACGAAATAAACTTGTGTCTGAAATAGATAATTCGATGGAGAAAGTCTCTGAGTGGGGTAGACTTAACTTAGTCCAATTCAACCCCGCCAAGTCACAGGTTTGCGCATTCGCCGCTTAAAAGACACCAATGGTCGCGAATCCTCGTTTCGAAGGCGCTCCTCTAAAATCTCCCCCAACATATCGAGTGAAGTCCAGTTCCGCTGTCATTTGGGATGATCACCTCGTGATGGTGCTCACCTGGTGATGGTTCTCGCCAGGTGATGATGATGCGCAGGTGGTGGTGATGACGCCAGCTCCGCGCCCTAACGAGCGCTCGTAACGGTTTGTGGCTACGTCTTGGTGATGGTTGGGTGTGGTGTTTGGAATACGCGGGAGCGATCTAACGCTGCGTGGTGCGCAGTTTTTACGACTGGGAGTTTGGTTGGCGAGTTGTGATTTTTCGCTACTATTGGTTTTGCCCATGATTGCCTCAAACGATGGAACCACGGAAGACCGGGTACCGCGGTGTTTCTGCAATGTGGTGTTACACCTGAGTGGCACTCCATTTCGGCATTGAGCAATACACTGCCTAAATGTCTTAGAAATGTCTTAATTGTTTTGATTTCTCTTTTGCTTTTAGTATGTTTTGTTTATATATATTTTTAATTATTTAGTTTAGTTGTATGTATCAAAATTTTGTTTAATTTTTATTTTTGGTGTTTTATGTATTTTAGTGTTACACAAAATATTTTTACAGACATGATTTTGCACGCAACTTCGGTAATTTCACGAAATTAGAGAATCGCAAATATTTATTTCTGTAAGTTTCCTTCGGGAACATGATGTTACTCCGAGACCAAAAGTATGCTAAGTTACTCTCCATCCTTTTAACTAAGTCCTTGCCAAAAATCAAGCCGATTGGTTGCTTATTTGTGCGCTAATGAAGGACAATCTAATGAAAACACAATCAAACAAACGCACATTCTAAACGTTTTGTTTGTCTGAACGCGCTAATCTCAGGAACGGCCGGACTTGAAAGTATCTTTTATTGTTGGTTAGTCTATTTATCGAGGAAGGCTATAGGCTATATGACATCACGCTTCGACCAATAGGAGACGAGCAGTAATCAAAAAAGTTTGTAAAAAAATGGGATAGTTTGTAAAGTTATATTATGAAGTTTATTTTTTTATAATATATTGGGACAAGCGAGCAAGACGGTTTACCTGATGGAAAGCAACTGCCGTCGCCCTTGGACACTCGCGACATCCGAAGAGTCGCAAGTGCGTTGTCGGCCTTTATGAGGGAAAAGGCCTAGGGGGATTAGGGGAGTCGGGCCTGGGTTACTGCGCAGTACGGTGATCGCTACCGCCTTTGCCTCACGCCTACCAACTTATGACGTCATAAGGGCGCGTGTGTATACAAACTGTGTATATACTCCGTGTATAATGCGGGTATACAAACACACGGTAGGACGTTAGCAAACTCGGTAGTGGCACGTGCGGGACGGATGGCTCAGTGGATGAGATGCGCGGGTTCAAATTTTGAAGTTTGAAGTTGACGGATCTAGTCGAATATTGAGAAAGTTTTTTTTTTATTAGAAATCAAGAAGATATGAATGTTCGTTTATCGCGCGTTTTAACCTTGCGTTTTTCCGGGATAAAAAGTATCCTATGTCCTTTCCCTTATACCAAGTTTAGGCGTGACGAGGACAGACGGACACACTTTCGCACTTATGTTATTAGTATGAATTTAGTCGAACTTTCATTATGTGGTTCAGAATAGAATCCTGCGGCCCGGTTTTATAAACGGCCGTTGTAAGACATGGCCTATGGGATTCGTTCCAGCCTCCTAGAAAGGCGGCATACATGGATCGAGAATTAAGTGACCGGCAATAAAAAAAATCGGCCAAGTGCGAGTTGGGCTCATGCACGAAGGATTCCGTAATCGCACAGGGCAAAAAATTTAAAAAAAATTAGTTATAACAGTCTACGACGTCATGCAAGCGATAGCGCCGTGTAGTGTGTGTTGATGGCGACATCTTTTGGGGAAAGACAACTGGCAAAAATCAGGTTTCTTGTGAAATGAGAGCGACGAATTCATTTTGTTTTTATTTGTTGTTATAGTTGCAACAAAAATACGTGATCTGTAAAAATTCTTCAACTCTAGCTATTACCGTTGTTGAAATACGGCCTGGAGACATATAGACGGACAGACAGACAACCTGCCATCATCTAGCCTAAGGCACTGTTGAGCTCCGGACAACAAACGAGGTGCTATCCCTGAAAAGTGTTTTCCCACTTTCAGGTACCCGCGGTAGAGCCATGCTTCGGCATGAATGGGCCAGCTCGACCGGAGTTATACCGCTCAGAAAACTGGCGTGAAACGGCGTTGTGCTGTTTTTCGTTCAGTGAGTGAGCTTACCGATGGACCAACTCCCCTACCCCCCCCCCCCTATCGCTGTTCCAATTCCCTATTCCCACATAAAGGCCGGCAACGCACTTGCGACTCTTCGGATGTCACGGGCGTCCGTGGGCGACGGCAATCGCTTTCAATCAGGTAACGCGACGAAACGAGCAGCTTCTGCCCCTAAATATCATTAAATAAAATACGTCTGGTACAAACTCGTCGACAAAGTGTGCGCCCACCCTTACCTTTAGTTCTACATCCAAGTGCGCCACCAGCTTAACGTCCAGTCCACTATCAAGTCAGTCTTTCGCATATCAGTCGCGTAGCTAGCTCGCAAGCGGTCGGACGCGTTTGGGATCGGGGGTGAATTTGGAAGGGGGTTGAGTTCTTAAAAAGGTGTAAACTTGCGATTCTTTTAGAGATTTTAAAATTTTTTTTTTCTTACATTTTTTTTTGTTTCTTTTTGAGCTCTGGGGGCGTTGAATAGTGACGTGTTTTGTGCAGGAGTTTTGGTTTGAAAGTGGTTTGGAAAGGCTTTTTTTAAAAATATGTCGGAATGACTTCTTATTAATCTATACATATTAATACGCGAGAAACTTTGAAAAAACTTTGTACTCTTTTTTACGAAAGACGCGTAGATGCTCGTTGTACAAGCATGCTCCCAGTTATAGTTGATATGGAGGAGGAGCGTGGAATGTCAATATTTTTGTAAAATATGCTTTAATTTTGCATATTTTTGACAAATAAAACGCTACGTGCATTATAATGTTTTGACAAGATACGATAATCATACACGAAATACTCTTTTGTCTATGATTGAAGTCTGTGATTGAATTTGAAATATAATATATTTTTTTATAGCATGCATGTGTTTGAATATTTAGGGAAATATAAAAAATAGGAGGGCGACCTCTAGTAACCATTAATATTGCTATTTGCTACATGGCATTCTTCATACTGAACTTAATCAAAAACGATCCAGCCGCTTAAAAGCGTAACTAATTGACGTACAGAATAATTTATATTAACATTAGATGACACTCGTACAAACGTTGCGGTTGCCAGAATTATTTGTTTTTAAAATATCCAACATCCTTCCCCGGGGCTCAAAGTATCCCTAAGTCCATACGAAATTTCAGCTCAATCGATTCAGCGGTTTGGGCGTTAGTAAGTTGACAGACAGACAGACACACTTTCGCGTTTATAAAATTAAGTATGTACATGGATTAATTAACTTACACACTTAATCATTGTCAATTAATTACTTACAAATTGAATTTAATTGTACTAGGAAAGCATAAGGTATGAGAAGGTCTTTTGACGCGGAAACAAGCCTGCTTAGCATCGCTGTAAGGAGTTTATACCAATTAAGGCTTAGGACACACATTATATTGTAGGAAAAACTGGATTTTTTTTTATCATTTATAACCCTGTATTTGTTTCCTATCTAGGGTATATTCAATTAAATATAAATTCTTCATTCATTTGTAGACTTATAATAATGTTGTATTATTAAAATTGTTTGTAGAAAAAGTGTGTTTAGCGCCACAATGAATTTCTATAGTCTGATTGCTTTTTCTTTAAATATATTTATAGTGGGCAAGCGAGCAGACGGGTTACCTGATGGAAAGCAACTGCCGTCGCCCACGGACACTCGCGGCATCCGTAGAGTCGCAAGTGCTTTGCCGGCCTCTATGAGGGGAATGGGAATAGGGATAGGGGATTAGGGAAGTTGGGTCACCGGTAAACTCGCTCACTGAACGAAACACAGCACAGAGCGCCGTTTCACGCCAGTTTTCTGTGAGGCCGATGTATCACTCCGGTCGAGCCGGCTCATTCGTGCCGATGTCTCTCTCACGGCAATGAGCATCCGTATCCGTGCTTGAGATCGTAGACTGTCTCATTGGTACACGCCTCCACCGGGGCTCGAACCTGCACCCTCTCGAGTGCGTACCAAACGTCTTACTATATAGTGTTATTATATAAAATTAATTATTATAAAGTGTTATTCAGTTTTAAAACGTGTTTAAAATTTTGGCGTTCTGTATACAAATTGTATGCCAAGCGTCTTTATTGAGATTAATAACGGTATCTTGTTTATGTAATCCTAGTACCAGACGCCTCATATGAGTCGATGAGGTTGCATAAATCCACAAAAATAACCTCCTCGTTTTTGGAGGTCGGTTAAAAACTTGGTAATTAATGATTATCTTCTATGCATATTCATCAATAAACGTTTGTGTGTTTGAAACGGGTAATATCTACCGAACCGATTTCAAGAGTTCTTTCACCTTTACGCCGTTTGTCCACCAAAACCGTCTTCTGAGAACGAGACTATCTCGTCCCTATAAAATGCAACTTTATGATCTAGGCCATAAGTTTCGTTTTTTAGCGTTTTAAGGCGTGGGGGAAAATGAAACCTGTAGTCTATGTCATAGAGTTGCATTTTATTCGGCCGCAATATTCTCGTTCCCGGTTGAAGGTGGTGGACAAACGGCCATGGAAAGCTACGTTATCCGTAGATTGTTGTCAGATTGAAATAAGTTAGTGAACTCCCAATGAAGTCGGCGCGGGCCAGCTAGTTATAGAATACTAGATGTTCCCCTGGACTACGTCCGCGTGAAACTTTATATATATATATATATATATATATATTTTTACAACAATTTTGATGACTGCTCGGCTCCTATTGGTCGTGGCGTGATGTTATATAGCTTCCTCGATAAATGCACTAACCAACACTAAAAGAATTTTTCAATTCCGATCAGCAGTTCCTGAGATTAGCTCGCTCGAACAAACTCTCCAGTTTTATAATATTAGTATTTGAGTATAGATTTTCTGACGCGCCAACTAAACATTTTAGACCGTTCTGCGTGCAAACGTGTTACAAAGTCGTAAATTTCGTCGTTAAAATTTATTGCGTAGCGCAAGTCAGTTGGCCGAATTATAAAAAGATTTGACCGGGTAAGGTCTTCCCGGAATCTGGTAGGGGGGGTGTAGACTGGTAATTAGAACTGTGAGTTATAACAATAAGGTCAGCCACTTATTGTTACGGAAATTAGAAAAAAAAAATCTACGTTAAACGTGTATGTGGCTGGTCCATTCATTTGTCGGAATTGCAAATTTCGATTTTTTTTTTAAATTTCAACTCTTTAGCTGTAGCCGGTATCAAGATACAGCCCGGAGATAGGTCGACAGACAGTAGTCTGATTATTTCTCTTTCTTTAGTTTATTAAATGTACTAGCAGCAGCAAAAATTTGACTAAACCCCAACCCCGATAATAAAAGTGTGAAGTTGCAAGTGATAGAAGACTTATTGTCCAACTACTAAATATATGTAGTTTGAAGTGCAAAAGTGTAGTCGAACGTTCGAAGTGCACCGAAGCGTAGCAACGTTTGTGTGAAGCGTGACAACAAGTGTGCGAAGCGCATTAACTATAATGTGTGAAGTGTGACGTCACAAGATGGCAACACAGCCTCCGCGTGTCTCGCGCAATGTCTCGCTGCCAGCGGGGAGACAGCCCTCCACAGTGGGGATGCTTGCGAGGAGGACGCTGTCTGAGAGGTATTACGTAATATCGATGTTAGATTTCGCTTAGAGTTAGTTGCACGACTTCGGTTAGTATCAAACGACGAAACGAAGTCACTCAACTCTAAGCGTAAGAGTTGGTTGGTTATTTATAGTTGTATGACTTCGGTTACGGATATATGACTTCGGTTAGCCATATTTGAGCATGAGTTACGTGACTTCGCAGATAAGTTTAGCCACTATGAAATATGTCAAGCTTTACAGAAATATGTACGACTAAAAGCAAAAATATGTACTGCATTTACATATTTTTGCTTTTATTTAAACAATTGATCATTAAACAAAACTCATATCGCTTCCGTTGATAATGTTAGTCCGTGTACAATGTTCTACGCTGATTCGTATTCTGTCTGTCATTATAATATTGTTTTTTTTCCTTCACAATAAGTGAAACATAATTGGAAGCAGCGGATAACTAACATTTTACAACCTTTGAGAAAATATCCAATTTTCAACATAAGAATTTGACAAATCTTGTAACGTACTTCATTATGTAGCTAAAGCATCTAGCTATATATCCACTCTAGTTTATTTTTAAATATTTTTTCGGTCCGAAAGTGTCTATTTACGAAAAAAACTGGTAGCTTTTTAAATGTTAGTTACCTGTTTCTTCAACTTATGTCTTTAATTGGTATTGTTTACGCATTAATGTATTCCGTGTCCACTGTCTGAATCGGTCGTGACTTTTTTAAAAACGAACCGAAACAAGCAGACATTTTCGCTTTATTAGTACTATCGAGCGAGAATTTTGATCTCATACCCATTTAAATAGACTCATTAATATCAATTGCCAGGAATGCATAAAACGCTGACGGTGTAACGTTATCAAAATAAACACAGCAATTATTTTAGTACTGCTGACGTATATTGGCAGAGACGCCTTCGAAACTTGCAATTAAAAAGTTAATTTGGTAAATATTTAAGATTCTTTATAGATTAACCGCTTCGCTCAGTAGCCAAAATAAATTAGAATATAATTAAATTTTGTATTTCATACCTATCTGTCGTAGTTTTAATTTAAATGCAATTAAGTACTTAATTAACAAATCGTCTCTAAGACCTAAGTGCGGAAATAAAAATATAAATAAGATAATTTAAATTTTGTGCTATCACAGAAGTTGATTTAAAGTCAGACAGAGGACCTAAGTAACTTCGGTCGGACACGTCAAACTAAGCCGAGACAGATCAAGGCTTACATGGAATTGTGAAACTTAGACCAAATGACTTCGGGTCCGTCGACTGGCTATAAACTTCCTCGACGGTATATTGAACCGAATTTTCTTTTTTTGCTCAAAATTCGAACCTGCGATTATTCTATAACGTTAATAAGTGCGAGCCTGTGTGGGGGACACTGGTAGTGAAAAAGTCAACTGCTGTAGTTATTATATATTATGTTACTTGACTTCGCAACGTGTTCCGTAGCTCTACCTTGAGTTCGAAGCAAATACTATTGCTGCGACCCCGTCTTAGTAAGGCAGTTTTAGTTCAGCGAGTGACCGCTAGAGGCGCTGTAAAATTATGCCATTCTAAAAATTCACGTAGTCGCCATCGAGTATCGACAAATACTATTGCTTCAAAGTCATATATTTTTTTTTAAATAAGGGCGCAAACGAGCAAACGGGTTACCTGATGAAAAGCAACTACCGCCGCTCATAGACACCCGCAATACCAGGGTCGCATGTGCGTTGCCGGCCTTTCAAAGCCATTGTAGCGCTAAGCAATGCAAATGACAACTAGCCATACTTATGTTAGATTTCCGATCGTCGCTGCCAGCGGCTGCGACACATTAAAAATAAAAAAAAAAGCTACTTTATGACATAAGAAATAGTTATCGTTTTCAAATGACATTGGTCTAGCTGACCATGACACCGCTGCCTTGTAGTGGCGTATAGCAAAATGAAACCTACAGCTTATGTCATACTGTATTTACCTGAAGCGAGTGCAAAACGATTAGCTTGTTCGCTTACTATAATGAAGGTGCAATCAATGGAAATGGAGAGGAACTGTTTTAAATACGTATATTGTCGGTGTTACATATATATATCATCTCTCGGATCCCCAAAATCCTTCATACAATTTTTCGACATCTATCAAAACTGTATATAAGTCAATAAACCATAAAGCAAAGAGTACAAAATATAAAAAGGTTTTTACATAAAAGTTTATTACATACCCTCACGTATTCGGTAAATATATCTACCGAAAATAAAAAAATATAATAGAACAAAATAAATTAATATAAATTCAAACAATTAACAGTAAATAAAGTAATTTGCGCCAAGAGAAAAAAAAAAGGAATTGCCAATCGTTTAAAAGTTATGAATTTTTTTTTTCAAATCTCTATGGTAAAATTGTACCCAGTAAACACTCAATTTACCCGGTCGATACTGGGTAAATACCCAAATGGGTAAATTGTGTATATTTACCCATCGCCCATCTCTAGTAATCAGTAATCAGTTCTTAATTTGCGTTAAAAGTGGTTGTTATAAAAGATGTTTACAATTCCATTTGTTCTGGCACTTTTAGCTATACAATAGCATGCAAATATTACTTTTAGCAAATTTTAGTTACATAATAATATCATATAAAATTATTAAGAGGGAAAAAAATACTCATTAATACAATACAACATTACAATCATGGTTATCATTAAGGAAATAATAATTATATAATAACACAAAATTTCATTTTTAGTTGGCAAAATACAATATTTCCATTATTATTTGTCAAATTGAAAGAGGAATTAAAATTAAAATATTTCAAAATTGTGAATGTTAACTGTTTTATCATTGATATAGAAGTAACTTTAGACCTCAAGTAGTTCGTTGATTGAATAAAAACTTTTAGATTTAAGCCACTTTATCAGTTCTCTTTTGAATTTTATGAAAGGCAGATCCTTTATTATTTTTGGTATGGCATTGTATGCCTTGATGCACATAAAGTAGTACTGTTTTTGAAACAATGATGTACGTGGTATAGTGTCAAGAACCAATCTGTCTGTATTTCTATTGCTGCGCGAGTATACTTCATGTGCTTCTGTAAATTGTACATAATTTAACTTAACAAACTAAGCGAGCGAGCGTCCGTAGCCTAATGGGTAACACCTTTGGTTCGCACTCGAGAGCGTGCAGGTTCAAACGCCGGTGGAGTCGTATACCAATGAGACATTTTTCGATCTGAAGTACATAATACGGATGCTCATTGCTGTGGGAAAGCCCTGCTTCGGCACGAATGGGCCGGCTCGACCGGAATGATACCACGACCTCACAGAAAACCGGCGTGAAACGGCGTTGTGCTGTGTTTCGTTCAGTGAGTTAGTTTACCGGTGGCCCAACTTTCCTAATCCACATATCCCTATTCCAATTCCCTATTCCCCCATAAAAGCCGCTTTGATGGGCTTGCTACTCTTCGGATGCCGCGAGTGTCCATGAGCGACGGCAGTTGCTTTCCATCAGGTAACCCTCTCTCGCTCGTTTGCCCCCTAAATATTATAAAAAATGATAATAATATGACCCGCGTTAATTTCTAACACATGCAAGAGACAGAACAAGAAATAATAACTGAGATTGTAACTCAATAAACGAAAAGAAGAAGAACTCAGCTAGAGAAGTTGCGGCGTCTCACTCTCACTCAATCAGCTCAATGTCAATAAAACATTCAGATGAGTAACGAAGTCGGCTGCCAATGTCAATTACATCTGCCGGCCTACGATACACCAACGTGATATATCTCTCTCTCTCTGTCTTGAACGTTGCCCAAATAGTCGATATCGATATATCTCTACTCCATAACATGCGTACAGTGAGAGACAAATTTCTCGTTCGTAGACTAGCATCGAAAAAACCGTACTCTTTTTATAATATCAAAAACTCGATAAAAATGTGCTGCCATGTCCTTACTTGGCAACACATTTTTATCGAGTTTTTGATATACCGTACCCTTGTACGTAGACAAAAATAACACAGATTAAAAACAAAACACAATTATTATTGTCGACAAATACGAGACATTTTTTGTCATGTTAGGGTCAATAGACATGAAGAGATAAACCGGAAAACGTCGAGAAATCATGTAGACAAAATTACCACGATGGCTTATCTTAGCCCCGCAGGTGACGTTCTCTGTCGAACCGGGAGTCGGGTATTTATCACTCTCAGTAGTTATCAATATTTATAGGACTCGACTAACTGAGGCAGCATTCTGCATTGCATATTATTTGAAAAACTAAGTAATAATAATCCATCTAAGAGCTATTTCCTAATAAATCAATTAATGTATGCCTACTTTATGTGTCGTTTACGAAATGAAAGATGAGGTGTTGAGTTTAGAGTCCTTTAATTGCAGTTTAAAATCTAGTGGTGCATTTATTTTTATCAATAATTCCTCTGGGAGATAGCTCCTCTCCTTCTAACGTAGTGTATTTCCGCAGGCCGCACATGGCGGTACTCGGGGCGTCGTCGGCGGTGCAGAACGCCTCTCAAATCTCAACATCGTTCTTCGGTTTTCCTCAGGAAAGTTTCCGTTTCTTTACCCGCTCTCCCCTCCGCCCGCGCCGCCCTCCCCGCCCCCGCCCCCGCCCCCGCCCCCGCCCGCGCCGTACGCAGCTCGTCGCCGTGTCATTCCGTATTTTCTCTTTCGCCGCGATTTTCTATAAATTACGCTGATCCGATAATAATACGCCATCAATTCATCATCTGCATGATATAAGTGAACGCTTTGGACACGGTCCGGGCCGCGATTGACGCGTTTTCTACGCGACGCGGACGTTCGGTACTTACGGACCGGTCGTCGTTTATAAGTTGAAGTGTACAAGCAAAAAGTAGTGACCGTTATTATAAGTACTAAGCAGAAGTACTAGCGAGAAGAATGCTAATAATGCGAAGAGTCTACTGGGGCTGGATGGTGTTACATTACACGAGCCGCACGCGCGGACATTGACATTTCTGCATAGTTAAAGACCAAAATCAATGAGCTCTCGTTATGGAGTAAGTAGTGATCATTTAGAATGTACGAGCTCCGCCGGTCGCACTCGTTTGGAAGCGTATACAGATCGATCGACGTGTCCGCTCCGGACCGGACTCCTATCATGACGCATAAATAAACTGTAAAGAGAATTTTTTGCATATCGATCGTTACAAAAACCGGGAGTATACTCCAGTCGCTGATGATGATGAGGGTTAAAAAACTGGCGCCAAACGTTTTGGAGGTCGACGGCGATTAAATATATTAATTGCGCGAACACATTACACACGGCTTGAACTTTACAAATCAAGGGCAGCGATTAATGAATGTTACCGCGGCAGTAAACTCCGGAGGATGTGGCGGCTATTACACGGCGCGATATCCTGCCGCCGCCGCCGCCGCCGCCGCCGCCGCCGCCGCCGCCGCCGCCGGCCGCACACCTGGAGATGCTGTAGGGGCTGCGGGGCTGTCAGTCGCCACGCTGCTGCTCTTTATAGATACATGTTCATCAACTGTAATTATATCGGTCGCAGCTATGTTACGACAGTGTAATGGAACCGGGTATTAACGATTGACATTTACAGCAGCAATGATTACCTCGTAAAGTGATTATAGACATCACAACGGCATTTATTTCTAGAGATCTAGCTGTCATGTCTCGAACATGCCTACTACGGTACACGGCCGATCCGGTTGTCTAAGCGCTACCAGTACTAATCGTCCAAACGATATCTATATCTATATCTATATCTATATCTATATATATCTATATATATATAAAAATGAAACCAATTTTCCTTGGTCACGGCATCACGCGTGTAAGACTGGACGGATTTCACTAATTCT